>JAMKCF010000005.1:16593918-16891425 GCA_023634235.1 Pisaster brevispinus | reverse complement strand
GATGTGAACTTGAAAAAAATATTTCAACTTACACAATCCCGTCTCATTTCTCTCACTTTATAATCTATTGAAATATTATCTTTCCAGTTTATCAAATTCTTTTTTACCACACAGCTATAAGACCGGTCTTGTGCTGATTTTAGACATCAGTGGCAAGGGGCAAATCCTCCACAAGTTAAGGGGCCATGACGATGAAGTTCAGTCCATCTGCTGGTCTCCTGCCCTCGGTGAGAACATTCGCCTCCTCCAAAAGCCTAAAGAAGTTTGCGAAACCACTCCACTTGAGGAAGGAACCACCCCCGAAGCGCCATCTGAAGCGCCCCCGCCAGACGCTCCTGCTCACCTGACATTTAGAGAACACGGTTGCCTCTTGATATCTGGAAGCCGGGATCGCACCGTCCGGGTGTGGAACACCACCCAGGGAAAAGCAGTGCTGACCCTCAGCCTACCCCCTCGGGGTGGGGTCCACCGAACTAGAGACAGGGGAGAAGAAGGGAGTAAGGCAAGGGTATGGCTGGGTCTCTGCTGGCCCCAGAATCGGCCCAAAGAGTTTATTTCAAGCTCCTACGGGTGAGTAATTATCAGTGATAAAATCGCTAGCTATCAGTAGTGGAATTTTCTTAAAGGTAGCTGCTAAGCAGCTAGCATCATTTTTTGGCCATTCTTAAGTACTAATGTCCAGATGCCCTGATTTGATATCACACACAGAGGAGACGTTTTGATGTGGGACCTGAGCAAACCTGGTAAGCAGAAGTGGGAGTATTTTGGTTCAGAGGATAGCAGCTCCCACAACAGAATAGTGTTTAATATCATCAACTCATGCAATCAGGATATGTTCATCACAACATCCATGGACAGACAGGTAAGAGTTCCTTGACTAGAGAAGGTAACGTTGCTGTAAACCGCCAATGAACTTAAACAATCTGGGTGGTGTGGTGAGCGCTGCATAAGGATTGTTGACCACTGTATTACGAATTGCCGATATTGCAACAAATATTATAATGGACTAATAGAGTGCACACTTTAGTATAAGATATAATAATAACAATATTAATTAAGACTTAATACCGCAACTTTATCTCGACTGCCTTCGTCATTTGTTATTTTGTTTGCCATTTCTATTTCAGATTATATGCTGGAATACAAAGACCTTGAAATCAGTTTGGTCGATCCCCACCCTGGGGGATTTGTCTATGGTTTAGCTACTTGTCCTGTCGACCCAAGGTGTGTGGCGTTAGGTGTAGGGGACAACATGATCCGTGTGTGGAACACCACGGCTACAGGGAAGAGTCACGCTGTTAACATCTTGTGGCAGGGGATCAAATCCAAAGTTACCGTGGTAAGTCATGATTGGGAAAGAATGACGCCAACATTGATTTGAGCCGTGGAATTTGAAAGCCTACTTTATTTATAACCAGTTCAGACTGGAATTTCCCCCGATTCTTCTGGTACCACCCATGGTATTAGTTTTTTTTTTAAACACTCAGACTAAAATTTCAGTTTAAGAATATTGTGGTCAAAACCGAAACCATGACTAAACCAGGGGTGCGTTTTCGCGACTGTAACCAATAACTGTTTTGGTCTTTCGCCAGTGATTAACCAATGGCCGACTCAACCGAAACAGTAATTGGTTACGACTGCGAAAACGGACCCCAGGTAAAGACAAAAAATGAAATGATCCAGCAAAGTTTACCATATGATATCATACTGCAGGCTAGGATTGTGTGTTTATCCATCGTTCAAAACCACAGTGGATGATACTGAATGGTCAAACATTTGGAGGAATGCCGCATTTGGAGTGGTCAAGAAAATTAAACTGTTAGGGCATTATTTAGGTGTTCTGAGGACAGCTCCTGGACCCATCATTTACATATTTGCCTCTCTTAGCTCTCCTGGCATCCAGAGAGGGACAACTGCCTTGCTTATGGCACTGATGATGGTCGTGTTGGCATCTACAACACATTCAATCAAGGGTGAGTTTGTCTTCAGTAATAGTACCCGATCATAGACTCTAATGAATCTTTTGCAAGTTGGGCGGCATCCATTTAGAGGTTAACCCTGCATGTAGCAATGACCTTGAAATAGGTCGAACTCACTGAAAAACTGAGCTACTAAATATCCTATATTATAACCAGTGTCTCGGTCAGCCTGACTCCAAGGGACCCGGAATCTGGGTCAACTCCGACTTGAACCAGGAGTTATCTTTATTTTTAACATACACATCTGTCTCTATCTATCTCTATTGTTTTATATATCTCTATGACTAATTGAGATACCTCTGTACTTGATGGAAAAGCTCCCTTTTATCTCTTGTCATAATCTGTATTCTCTATTATGGATTAAAAGTATCTCTTTTTCCGTTGCTGTTTTCACGTGCTTTGTCAAGTTGGGGGTCTATCCAATATTGATGTCCAAATTTTCTGATGTAGTTTGAGGCGCAAAACCTGCTGTCGGACTTTGACGGTTTGGGAGTTCAATGCACTGAGTTGCAGCGACTTGGCCCAGAATGAATAAATGCCTTCTGAAAAAAAGAAAAAGATTATCAGATTTCACTTGGAATTGTTCATCATTTGATAACGTGATAATGATTCTTTCTGCATTGAAATGTTTGGTTTAATTTCAGGAAGGGACCTCATATTTCCAGTACATATCACAAGAAGACAGTGTACTCACTGAGTTGGGGTCCGCAATGCCCAGCCAAAGGTAACATTTCAAGTTTCAGATTTTAATTTACTCCCAGATGATTTCAGCTTTGTAAAAATTGGTTGTGTATTGACCTACCGAAGCAGGAAACAGGATTTTTAGTCTTCAAGTTTTCAAGTGAACCTTTGTCTTTTCCAGAGGGTGTAACGATCCATTGTCTGTACAGCTGCAGTGGTGATGGTATTATATACCAACATGATCCAAGCATACTGGGGGAGGATGCCACTAACTTCAACAGCCTCGTACGCTCCACCAACAAGATCACAGTATGAATGCTCTTGAATTTTAAAACAAACTTGACATTTTGTTTGCCATGTTTCTGACATTTTTCCCCTGCTTTTACAACTCCGGATTTCCGTTCTGAAGCTACATAATAAATATCACAGGAAAAAAAAACATTGTACAAATCAGCCATTTTTTCCCAAATTTTACATTCAATGAGTAACCCATTTTTTTCTGTGATTACTGGAAAATCTACTTTTTTATAAAAAAGGGTCTGAAAGTTTTTGATAGTAGTGTCAAAGACAAACTTTCTTGTCATGTATTTTTGGTGAATAACAAACCTAAACTCTTCTCATGTGTATTAACTGATATTGGTTGGAGTTGTAATTATTGTAAGGCTTTCAAATGTCGTTCAGAATAGATCAATATTTCTGAGTGTCACTATTTTTTCTATTATACCTATTTATTATTTTTGTTTTAGCATATGCTCCCTCTGCATACAGATGTGTCATGGAGGGATGATGGACAAGCTGTTGCCATAGGCAATGAGGATGGGTAAGCATTCATTATTTGGTATTTATTTATTTATTTCTCTAGTATACCATGGTAGATTTTTTGCCGTTGCTCACGGCCGAAGTTCTGCGAATCACGCTGAGTGCCTACTCAATTTTCTCACATGACAAACACCAAATCCCGGTACTAATTATGAGAACCTTTGTTGTCTTCCTTTTATCGAGTCACAGTTTCATTGTGGTGACGATGTTTTCAAAGGAGATTGATAACTCAAGAAGCTCCAAAAAGTTCTGAAAAATAATACCGCGGGGTGGGCACGGACATTTTTCAGAAAACTGACCCGAAGCGGTTAATTATAACTTTTCAGTGATGAACTGATTGATATACTTGCCAATCAAACTATTGATAAGCAGGTTTACCAATCGTAAGCTTAAATTGAAAAATGTTCAAATCAGATTTAAAGGTTGAGGTTGAGTTGAGGACTTGAGAATGTAAGGGCAACTTGAAGGGAACATTCTGTGATGTATATTAATGATTTCATCTGACATTAAAAAGAGGGCCTATAATTTTTGTTCTAGCTCCATTGACATCTTTGCGGCGCCCAATCTCTTGTTGCTGTGCACCATCCAAACCCATCATAAGCTCATCAACTGCCTGCAATGGTACCCGAGCAACGACCAATCAGGAGCAAGCACACAACACACTGACCAATCAGGTGTTGTTTTAGGAGATGCTTTGATTGGCTCTAACAAATCTGGGAAGAGGAACTGGCTGGCCTCGGGGTCAAATGAACCGCAGGTGCAAGTGCATGACCTCATGCCTGTATTAGGTAAATAAGTCCGTTTTAAACATGGATTGTAATGGACAGAGTTGGTGTCGTTTAAACTTAAGTTAAGGGATGCAGATTTTGTTTATAGATGACCCTGTTGGACTGAGTTTGCCATACATGTCATTACGGTGGTGTAATTAGGCACTGTCATTTGGGGTGGGGGCAGGTGGTGTGAAAAGAGATTTGTTGGGTGTCATGGATGACTAGTGCGTAAAGCACTCGCCTCTCACCTTATTACAAAACAGTTTCAATTAGTTTGCATGATACTCACAGAAAAAAAATTTAATTGCGAAATCCAGACAAACTTTATAACACCACGTTTCTCTTCAATTTTCGAAGATTTTTCAACTGGACTTGAGGCTGTAAGGACTGTTCTGGTTGGTTGACCATACGAGGCCTCACCAAGCTTGCATGATTAACATGATTAACATTTGACTCCAAATGTGTTAGCATTGTTAGCAGTTGTTATCTCAATGTTCACACCCTCTCTTGTTTTTCTGTTGGTTCTTGCAGGAGAACTAGAACCGGTTCAAATGAAAGCCCCCATGACAAGCGCTTTCCGCACTCTGAATGGCCACACCCTAAAGATTACAGCATTGTCATGGAGTCCCCATGGCAACGGTCATCTGGTATCTGCATCGTATGACGGCACTGCTCAGGTCAGAAGTAAATATTTACCCACAAGTGAATAGGTGGCCTTCTAACTATCATGGGTCAGCCAAAGTTTTCAAAATATTTATGGTCGTTCATAGAGTACGAGGGTGGGGGGAAGGGGGTCTACAAACGAGAAACGATTCATACATGAATCGTTTCTCAGATTAAAATGTTCTTGGGTGAAAAATCAATCCAAACCATATTACTTTGAAAGGAATCCTTTCTCAAAATAGTTTATACTATCAACAGCTGCAGTGCTTCTCACCAAGTAAGTTTTTATGGTCATTAAGTTTTGGAGTATTTATCGATCTTTAAGGCTTGGTGAAAGTGTCTGCTGGTGTTGACAGGTGATGCCATTATACCATAGTGGCAAAGGAAAGTTTAAGCGTATGTATTTATTATTATTATTTTTTTCTATAGGTTTGGGACGTTCTGAAAGGGGAGCCCATTGCCAATTTTCGGAGTCATCTTGGCCGGTTATTTTCAGCAGCATGGAGCGTCATGGACCCTGACATTATCTTCTCAGGTGGAGAAGACTTTTGTCTGATGAAGTGGAGAGTATCAAAAACCCAACACACCAAACCACCAACACGTAAGAAATGACATGGGATGCAACTTTATCTTTAATTTTTTTTTTTTCTGAAAAGTGGGAATGTAATGTTAGATGCATGGACTACTACTTCATAAGATAATTTAGTCATCCAGTTAAAAATTATTTTATTACAATATGATAAGACATGATTAGCGTTTTCATAATTTCACTGCAGTTTCCCAATTACTGCTAATTCTTGGTTTCTGGCCCCAGTAGCCTGGCAGGGTTAATGCTAGTATTGCTACCGCTGGCGCTTGGGGTCGCTGTGTACTGGCGCTTAGCCCAAATTCTGGACATGATTTTTCATGTAGGGCCAACAACTCTGTACATGAATTTTCAGCTGGCGGCCTGGCATTAGATTTGTTTCCAACAGCCACTTGCATCTCCAAAGTCAAAGACATGGCATTGTTGTTGATGTTAATTGGAGCACGGACGTCACCATGAATGATGATTAATTAGAAATTGTTAACTTGTTCATTTGTCAACTTTTTTTTTCGGACCAGGGAAAGTAGGGGTTACAATTATTTTTTTATTGTGTTTTAATTTTAAAGACAAGAGAATCATGATGTCATCACGCCCAGGGAAGGGTAAGCCATCTTCGTCCAAGAACAAAAAGAAAACCAAAATCCTCAAGGACACATCGAGTGACGGAAGCACACCGCCTCGACCTTCCACTCCAGAAGTGCCAGCCAAACATGAAAGAGGTACCCCTGTACTTCCGGAATCCCAGACCCCAAAAGAACCTCTCGCTAGCGGACCTGATCCGGCCAAGCCTTCCGATGGTGATGCGTGTGATCTACAGGGACTCATTGAAACAAAGAGATTGGAGTTACAGGTCAGAGATGCTGTCGACTCCTCAGAAGAAAAGAGCACGGTAACTGAAACAAACTGTAGCTCAGAATTGGATGCGGACAAAG
The DNA here is from genome assembly GCA_023634235.1 of Pisaster brevispinus. NCBI lineage: Eukaryota > Metazoa > Echinodermata > Asteroidea > Forcipulatida > Asteriidae > Pisaster > Pisaster brevispinus. Next base: position 16,884,995 of record JAMKCF010000005.1, on the reverse strand, counting down.
GTGATACAGAAGTAAATGACAGGGAGATGGGCATAGCAGAAGGGAGTGAGAGTTCAAGGGTCAAAGACTCAGATATGAACTCTGACTTCCAGTCACGAGATGCCCCTGATGCTGCAGTAAAGAAAGGTTAGTGAATTTATCCATGTTGATTTATGTACTTCTTAAAAAACAACGTTCTATTCACTTGATTTTCATTTTTAAAACGTTGTTCTATTCAGTCCACATCCACATCACAGCAGAGAATAAGTTTGAAATAAACAAAGGAAACACATCTACATGGTTTTGTCATGCTTCGTAATTATTATTACTGGTTTATTCAAATCTGCTCGTCACAGCCGGCAGACTGAATTAAAATACAGATTTACAAAAAATATAAAAAAAGTACAGCAAAAAATTGAACATCTTTTAATAACGCAGTTCAGAATCTTGTCATTCCTTGTGGTAGATAGGAAGGTATTAAACCCCTACCCAGAAGAGTAGGTTTTTGCTCATTGCCGCTCCCCCAAAAATGGCATTCATGATGTTTAATCAAGCTCATATGGAAACAAGTTCTTCTTATTCTAAAATCTTTCCGGCATTGAAACCATGAGACTTCCGAAAGTGCCTTCAACTGTAAGCTGTAGGCCCGAAGATACCTGTGTAGAGAAAATAATGAAGAAACCTCTGGTTTAGATGTGGGAGGGAAACCCAAACTGGGGGAAAACCCATGCAATCAGGTAGTGACAAATAACCCAAGTCACATGCAAGGCTCCGGTCTGAGGCGGCGGGATTTGAACCTGAGTCTACAGAAATGAAAGGCACCAACCTGAATGCCCAGACCGCTTCTATTGGGTGACTCAAAGGTAGCAGGGTATCTGAATCTTCCCTCTAGATTCATCAAATTTGGTTTTGATTTCTGATTTATTTTGCAGACGGCCGTCGCAGGAAGAAACAAAAGTCGCTTTTCCCCCTGAGCCGCAATCAGGACAACCGAGGCAAACTCTACCATCTAGAGGACTGCATTGCTTTAGCAAGCCATAAATACAGTAAGAAATCAATGCAGACAACTTGCAGTCTAATTCTGGTGGAAGAATTACACAATGAATGTTTGAATCTCAGCAACAAATATCTTAAAGGGCAGGGTCATTTTGTGGTAATGACCTTTAAAAAAAAAATTGTAGTATTTATCCGAAAGTCTACTTGTTAAAAAGATGGTGATGGTGGTAAGCATCCTGCGAAATTGTTTCGCTGGAAGTGCCCCCCCCCCCCCATTGACTAGAAATCAATCAAAGTATGTCGAAAGATTTGAATCTTGGAGTATTACCTTTTGGAGATTCAAGTCTTTGTCACCTCCCTAAGCGTGATGGAATCAACGTTCTTGCTGAAAATACTGTGACAGTTTTTGCTGTTTTTTCTGAACAAGTAGACACTGTGTTGACCTTAAACTTTCATAGGTGACTTTTATTGTGCTTTTTTTGATAATTTTGCCTATAAATCAGTATTACGTTGACAAAAACCAAATGATGACCCTACTTTGATGTACTGTCATTCTGTATGTGTGTCTTTATACTTGTAGGGGTATATTTTTATTAAGTGAACTTGGCAAGGGATGTCAGAGGCCATTTTTGTAATAGACAATCCATCTCAAACAAGCAATGGTTTAACATCTATGAGCATGAGCTGGGTACTATAAATCTACTGCAGTCCAGTAATTAGTTGATAATACTTATTCTGGCCCTTTGTTAAAGCCTTAGGGTTTGCAATTTGAAGCCACAAACTTGTGAATGCAAGTCTTGTAGTCTAACAAATGGACCACAGTAACTTGCCCCACAAATGGTACGTATGCGTAATGTATATGACCATTTCTGAATTGACCACTGTGGCTGTGGCTAGATCACAGCACTAAAGTGCGCTGAAACATACGCTGCCCTTAGCAACAGCCTTAGCAACAGCCGCTAACTTGGACACGGCTTAACATTGGCATTCGGAAACAAATATGGAGGGCATTTTATCCCATTGATTTTGAAAAGTGATATAACAACTATCAAGGAGTATGACAGAGTGAAACAGAAACACAGAGTTGTGTAAATTTTGCATATTATGCTGTAAATGTGCTACTATAAAGAAAGCAAAAAATAACTATCATTGAGTAGTGTAGGGCATTTCATCCCATTAGTTTTGAAAAGTGATATCATAACTATTAAGCAGTATGACAGAGTCGAGCAGAAAGTCAGAGTTGTGTCAGTTCTGTGTATAATGCTGTAAATGTGCTACCTATGGATTTACATGGACAGCTTCATTTTGTTCTTAGGTTCGAAGGAGACCCAACTCTCTGCACCACTGCATCCAGGAGTCGGTGATAATGTTCATCTTGGTCTCTTTGCTGACTGCAGGGCAGCCTATGCTATGTTCAAAGAGGAAGGTAAGGACCCTAAAGCCTTGAAAGAAATTTTTAATTAGTTCACTCCAGAAAGTCTTCCTCATTTAGACAGCAGACAACGAAAATAGACCCCTTGCCTAGCTCACCATCGTTGAGGTCAAATGGAAACGGGCATGTGTGTATGCCCTACACATAACTTTGCCTATGCTAGGCATTTCTTTGACCTTAGTGACAGTGCTGTTTGAGCTTTTCTGCTCTATTTGCTATGAAGATCGCCTGACAGTCGATCTATCGTGGTGTTTTTCTCCAACTTTTCCGTAACTCATAAATATATATAAGAAAATAAACTGCGTCAATTCAATATTAATTTACATCTGTTAAGATTAACCTGTTTTTAAGATAGTACCTCTGCAGCAGTGGTGTCAATCAGCTGGTGATTGGCGGGTGGGTCACAGTCGTGTGCCTGAAATTTTCATTGGGTTACTGGGTTTAAGTACATGTATGCAGAATGCTGTTTTAGGTGACCGAAAGTATTACTTAAACTATGCATTAGGAAATCTTCAGTTGTTGGGTGTCTGGACTCTGGCCAGTGGTCAATTGGGTATTTCAAGCCCTTCTTATGCCATGTCTTAATTGATAGTTTTGGCAGTGGCTATAACGGAAACGCTGAAGAGTCCTATTCTTCAATGTTGTCATTGCAGCCAAAGCCGTTAGCCGTAGTCGAAGATGCTGGATTTGGACAGTGCCTTTGTATATAGTGTTTTGAATTTGGGCTGTGTTTATATGCATTAAGAACACAATTAATTTGTTAATCTGTGCAGGCAGGCAACATGAGGAAGGTGGTTACCCACTCCAGAATCTGGAGATGTGGAAAGGGAATTTGGCCGGTGCCCTGACCCAGGCAACAGAGCACAATCAACTCAACAGCTTTTTGGTTGCAATGTCGCCATTAGGTAAACTTCCATTTTTTTCCCTTTGTGCATAAGATCTGTTGGCAATTGTAGAACATGTTGCAAACTGTAGTCGTCTACTTGTGACAATGTATGCAGTCTACATTTGATTTTACTTCAGTGACTGAAAATGTGTAATAATATGGTAAAACAATCATTATTGCCATAACAATTTGGCTGTTGTCACTCTTTTACTGTTTGTAATGTAAATATTTTGTAAAGCTTTTCAAATCATTTTTGTAATGAACGTGTGAATAAATGAATGAATGTCCCTTTTTTTCATTTGGGTGTTCCTTAATCAGGTGGATACGATGTGTGGTTGGAGACTACGGAGGCCTATGCCAGACAGTTAGAAATGAATGAAGATTACACACAAGCTGCTACCTACTACTTGGCATGCCATAAGATACACAAGGCTGTCAAAGTCCTGCAAGACAATAAGTTATACAGGTACGTCAACAACAGGATTGTTGCGATTGCATTGGTCTTTGAGGATCCGCCTTAAAATAGTTGTTTTTTAGAGATTATAAATATCAAGTAATAAACCACAAGGGAAACTGACTGGATAAATTTTGGGTTGAACGGAAAAAATTTGCATCCCCTTAAGGTGATCCCTTTGCTGCCGCTTCCCAGGTTGTATCGTAAACTTGAATGTCACTCCTGGTTATACAGTAGTTACAGGTTGTATGGTTTCTGACTGGCACCCCAAAACAAAGATATTGACAAAGTAGGAAGACAACCAACATTAGGGCTAGGTAGCTTAGTTGGTAGAATGCTGGCTGGTTAATCCGGAGGTCACAGGTTCAAATTCTGCTCTAGGTAATTTTTCTTTGTTCAACTCCAAATTATTAGAGATTTTGAATGATTTCTTACAGCTCTTGTACATATTTTTTATTATGCTTAATTTGGAATTTAATTGCTGTGGCCAGTCAGGATTTTCAGGCAAGGCAAAGCATTTCAGTTGGAAAGTTTTTTTACAGTGATGGTAAAAGCACCAAGCAGTTTTTAATATATTAATAAATACAAATTTGTGACAAGGCCAAATAAAAAAAATACACCAGTTGATCATCCTGGGTTTTTTTTACAAAGAGGAGGATAAAAGTCTTTTTATTTATATTTTACAAAATGTCTTTTTTTTTAAGGAGGAAAGAGCCACACTAAAAATGGGTTGACTTTGTAGAACTTAGAAGTCTAAAACATGGGTAAATTAAATCAATGGTTGAAGGAATGGTGCCGAGAGGAAGCGAAAATACATCAACAATTTAGTCTTTTGGGGGACCAAAAAACACAAATTTTGTAAAGGATGTGGCTTTAAAAAAGGATGAGCGCAGAGACTATCAAGTAGTGGTTTTTTGTGGGCTTTTATTGGCCCTAATATGAAATCTTGTATTTTGTATTCATTTTTCAGGGCACTTTTCAGGCCAATTCCTTTTCGTTGGTTAGCAGTTTGCAATAGCTAATTCTATTTTCTCGTCTGTTTATAATTATAGAGAAGCAGTAGCTTTGGCCTCTGTCAGGCTGTCCCCATTTGATGAAGCTTTCACCGATGTGTACAAAGCCTGGGCAGGCCACCTTGAGTCTGAGGGTAACTATGGACCCGCAGCAAAGTGGTAAGTACCAGGCTAGGGGTATAGTATGCATAGCATGTTTGAATGAAGCCACTTATCCAAAAGTCCGGTAGTGCTATTTTCAGGAGGTTGATAACAGATGCTAGGTCTGATCGATTTTTTTGCCGATTTCTGAAAATCAACCAATGATTAGTGGTAGTTGATTAAACAGTAATTATGAATTATTGTCAGAATCTCGCATCCATCTGCCATGTATGAATAATTTTGCATATGTATGTTCTGCATTGTAGGGGGCATTTGCGAAGGTTTTGGTATGTTTTTCATTTTGAAGCAACATCATCTGTCAAAATTCCCTCTGAGAAAAATTATAACCAAAACAGTTTTTCTGCAAAAAATGTGACTCGTGATTTTAAAGTGTATACAAGAAATGCTCTCCATTCACTGATTGTACTGTTAGCAGATTGGAGGGAATGTACATTTCTCAAATTTCATTCTACAACTTCTCGCTTTTTAAGGAAAATGTTGTTCGTTTTATTTAGTTACCTCACCATTAACCAGCCAGCGGATGCAGTTATGCTTCTAGCCAGGAAAAGTGAAATCCCATTCTTGTCGGCTGCCCTTCATGTCTCGTGCATCTCGGGCCAAAGTCACCTGACCAATGGCTTGCTGGTCCGATATTTGCATGAATGTCTCATGGCTGGTGATTGGCTGAATGCTCAAGGACTTCTAGCCAACCACAGCAATTTGATGGTTTGTTTTTTAATTTGTTTTGTAACCTTGATTGTTTGGGCTTATAAAATGTTTTGAGTTTTTATTGTATTTATTTTGTTTTTATGTTCTTAAGTACAATGTTATTAAGTTGATTTTTGGATTAACTCTAACCACTCCAAACCCATCAAAATCCAGCTGCATGTTGTTTGATTTTGTTGGACTGAGGACTGCATTAGTAAACCGATTATGCTGTACATTGGATCAGGCAAACCACTCTAATCAGAGTCTGATGTTGTTGTTTTTGTTAGATCGAGGAAGGATCCTAGTAAATGACTCTAAGGAGTAAGGGTTGGGTTTTTAGATGGTTTTGAATGTTGGATTTAGTGTATCATAAAATTGCCCGTATACTTTTTGTTAACGTTTTTTTTTTTGTGTTTTACAGTTTGGTAGTCTGGTTGCCACCATGCATGAGATCATAGTTACAACGTTAACACATCAGGCATTTATATTAGAGGAGCTGTTTAAGGAGGCCGGGACCAACCCTTGGATACAAGAACAATGTCAAAACAAGACACAGTGTACACCTCTGGGGGACCAAGGCACATTTCTTGAACACTCGATACATGAATGGTTTCAGCAATGTACATTAGACCCGTCAGATGAGGGTCTTGTACAAGGACTGTATGATGCAGTGGCGGGTATCCAACAACCAAACGCCCAGCATGTGCAAACCAAACAGGTAAAGCAGGGATAAATAGAACAAATACCATTATCAAATAATGCTTATTATTACTAAATCATCTTAACATCATAACTATCTATGATCTATGTTAAGTATCTCATGTCACTGTGGTTACCGTCATGTCATGTGTTTGTCTGTCCTTTAATTTGTTGGGTAATAACATTTTCAATTGGACAAAATATTGGGAGGAGAAATTTCCAATTGGTAGAAACAAATTCCAACTAATTCCAATTCAATTAAATCAAGCCACCTGACTCCAATTGGATTTCCAATTGAATTGAGTTGGTCTAAGATTTTATTCCAATTGGAAATTCAGTATTCCAATATAAACCGAGTCGCACCAACTCAATACCAACTCAATACAATTCTTTCGAACTGGATATCCAATTGGAATGAATTGGACTTTTTGGTAAAAGATTTAGCCATGTGAATGGTAACATGTGTTGAAACTTGCTTTTGTCTCATCTACAGCTTCTTGTGGAGTTGGCGTTTGAGTTGACTCTGGGTCAGCTGTCAGTCATGGTGGGCGGGTCTTCTAAGGCACTCACCCATTGGCTACAAGCCATTGTCATGTGTCACAGTGTTTGTAATATGGACATTGCAAGGGGGATATTTTCCCTTATACTTCCTGAAGGTAAAATAAAATACACTGTACCAATGCTTTTCTGTAGGGCCCCTTCTCAAAACTGTTCCAGGATAACTTAATAGTACCGCAGACATATATATGTATAGCGCACATATCCATCAATATGTTTTTTTATAGTTAACTTTCTCGTAACTATTTCAGGACAGTTTAATGATACCAGAGTCATATATAGCGCACATTTCCACCAATAAGGTACTCAAGGCACTTGAATAAATAGAAACATATAAGACAGGTTTTTGACATGTTGAATGATGAGACCGATTTATGTAGCACTTGATAAGGGTTTACAAGGTGCTACAGGGCACTCAGCAGCCTCTGCCATTAATACCTTCTCTAAGCGTTAAGTGTAACTGGGTTCTTTTATGTGCATTGCACAACTTATGCCCCACCCAAAGGGCAAGGCAATGTTGGTTTTAGTATTGACAGTCTCCCTAGATTTATTGATAATCATTGCTAAAATCAGTGGTTTGCCTGGCTGATAAAGGGAGCACGGTTGTAAAAATGCAAATGATGATCGGAGCAAAATAAAGCAGCCTGCAAACTGACAAGAGTGCAGTGTTATCACAAATGTGCAATGATTCCATCTACACATCCAATTTTGAAGTTTTGATACACAGAGGTCAAGGAAAAAGCTCCTAAGTGACACAACGTTCACTTTTTTTTATGGCAAGTTTTCACAGCGAGGTGGTCATTTTGGCAAAGAAATGAGCGAGGTATTCACTGAAAGTAGCAAGATTGGCCGCCTCATGTTTGAATGGGCAGAGAAAATACTTCCTTAATTTGTACCTCGATTAGAGTCTGGACTATTTTTATTCTGACCATTTTAGGGAGTGGTTCAATCAAGCAGCTTATTCCAAGATGTAAAGGGTCCACAGTTGAATCTATGGCTGATATCACAAATCTACAAGCTCACTTCATGTTCACTGAGCTTTACCATCTCTGGTGGGGTGTTGGGAACCAGAATGCAGCTGGTACGTTAGACATGATGGGAGCCAGTGATGCTTCATATCCAATCAAAAGGATGGAGAGTTTGTCAACAGTTTCATCTACATCTGCGGTCAATGCCGAGACCAATCATCATACTGGTCATCAATCAACTTCAATAGTGACACAGTTGGATTGCAATGGTGCTGTGTCGGAGATGACTGGAAAACAAAACGATGTTGCAAATAATAAAATGACTGGAAGTGAAATGAAATCCTCCCAGAAAACACCAATTGTTGATTCTGAACACCAAATAACGACTCTGTGCGAAAAACTGAGAGTAACATCCGAGGTGCTGCTGTCGGAGCCACATGCAAGGCTGAGTGGCATCAAGGGTAGGCTACGATACATCCAGATGGCTGTGGGGAGGCTCGTCAGCCAACATTGCCAAGAGAGTCTTGGAGAGGTTCCCCTACCCCAAGACCCAAACCAGGAGGTCCTCCTGCCTCAAGAACCTATTGAGGGGACTGTCGGTGACAAACACAGGGATCCTTTACACCCTGTAGACAAGGTTTCTGATGATACTAGAACCTCAGGGGATACACCTCAAGGAAGAACATTAACTCCTAATAGTCACTGCGAGGGTGTGGTCGTGCAGCAAATGTTACCTTCAGCAGATGTCGAGGGTCAAACTCTGGGTATTTTCAGTGACAATGCGGGGTCTGCTGCCTCGGATATAACACCAAATGGGAAGCTTCACAAAGAGAACTCAAACGAAGTGATCAATGATGAGACAGAATTCAGTGAAGGTACCTCAAAAGCATTGGAAATGTCCTCGGCTGTGGGCAAAACGTCAGAAGATCCTTTGCCGGGACACTGGTACGAGTTGATGGCCGATGTTCAGTATACACATCCCGCCGTGACTTGTGCCGTTTTGTTAGAGGAACAAAACCAACTGTCACAGGACCTCAGGGAGCTCGAAAGCAATCCAGGGGTGAGTTTTTGGAGCCCATGGGTTTGGGAAATGGATGAAAAAAGTATCAAGGAAGCTTTACAATTTAATTTAGTGCTCATAATAATTTTAGATCTATATCTTTGATAAACAAACTGGCTGAGACTCCAAAAAAAAGAAGTAGAATAATAGATAACTCAAATTTACAGTGCATTATATACTAGCAATTATAGGGAACAAAATTTGTTCTTGTCCTATCAGTCTCCTGGAAAGTTTCCTTTTTAAAGTATGCATTGGTAATTGTCAAAGACCAGAATCCGCACCCTGTGTGACCCAACGTATGCATGAACTAGTAATAAACCTGTGAAAGTTTAAGCTCAATCGGTCATCAGAGTCACAAGAAAATATTGAACAACCGCATTATACCATCCCATTCACTGATTCTACAGACATCAGATTTTGGACTCACGAGATCAAAACCAATTGTTTTACTCATTTCTAAAAAAAACGTAGCATTTCTGACAAAAATATTTAAAGGGAAGTTTCCCACAGTGACCATCTTTATACCATTCCAGTTATGCGTAAATCTGTGGAAATATCTTACAAATTTTTATTGCATTCTCTTCAACCTTCAAATAGCCTTACTGTTTTAGATTATCGTGCAGATGAGCACAAGTTCTACAGTCGGATACTTGTTCTACCCGAAACTCTAAAGTTTTCAGTATTCCAAAATGATGATTTGTCCTCGCACTTTCCACAGGTAAACACCCCATTTCCAGATGCTATAGAAAGTGCCATGGTGATGATGCACATCTGTCAAACTGCCTGTAAGATGTTAAAGCTTTGTGAGGCAGACAGAAATGAGTTAGAGCAACTCAGGGAGAATGCTGCACGGTGGGGACTGAAACACAGCTGGCTCACAAGACAGAAAGCACTGTTCAGTAAACACCTTAAAGAGTCGGGAAACTGATGTTGTTGTTAGCCCTTCCTTTGAAGTAGCCAGTAGGGGATATGGAAAACATTTTAAAATGCATGAAATGGTTGTAGTCGAGATAATATTATACACATATTGGATGCATGAGTGCATTGTTGCAAAATATAATCATGAGGTGAAATCTAGATTAATCCGTTTCACAAGGCAAAACTGAGTGAAATGGAAAGGGCAGATTTGTTTTGAGTGATTATATTCTTCGACATTGCACAAACAAAATGCATTTAATTCACAGATAGATCCTTGTCATTTGAAATTTTTATTTCTAATTTTTGTTCACAATAAACATGGAAACTCATCCACCCAACACTCTTAACCCTGCAGTGCGTCATACGCGCACGAAACCGCTATGCATTGGGCGTGCCTTGAAAATCAAGGCACACTAACACATACTAATACACTACACACACCGGCGATTTAAAGCTGCATAAATGGACTCTGAGCATCCCCAACACCTTTGAGATGGTCTAGAGATTGTATAACAATTCCCCCGTTCCCCTCTTCTTTCCCCCCCCCCCTCACAAGCGCCCTAAAGGATTCAATTTTATAACTAATTAATTTTTTCTGCGGGCCTAAAACTAATCCAATAAACACATGTTCCTGCCATGTCTGCAACACTGTTTACGATCTGGCCTTGCTATAAATTTCAAAAAATAATACTCAGTCAAACCGAACAACAGTACAGTTGTTTTGCAGTGAATGAGGGTTACAGTGATTGCAGTGAAGAAGGATTACAGGGATTATTGGATTAGCGAGAAAAAAACACACTGATCAAAGAAGCCACACGAAACCAGATTTCTCAGTTTTCAGATCATCTATTGAAGTCAATAAACTGAACAAAAAAGGCAAAGGATTATTTACAGGAAAAGAAAAAAATGCAATGAAGAAAATGAACTTGTGGAAAACCTTCCAGCACAAAAGAATCAAATAAAAATCGAAAAGAAGCCGTCTTTTTTTTTCTTTCGTTTGCTTTCGCTTCCTTGCCAAAAAAAAAATGCAATGAAGAAAATGAACTTGTGGAAAACCTTTCATCACAAAAGAATCAAATAAAAAATGGAAAGAAGCTGTCTTTTTTTACTTTCGTTTGCTTTCGCTTCCTTGCCAAAAAAAAAATCCAATGAAGAAAATGAACTTATGGAAAACCTTCCATCACAAAAGCATCAAATAAAAAACGGAAAATAATAAGGACAAAATGTATGAAAACATGTACACACTGTATATGACAATCATGAATCAGTTCTGTCCTTTAGTTCAGTTCAGTTCATACAGCCATTATACAGTGCATGCATGTAACCTCATGGCTTCTTCGGCTTTGGCTGTGTTCCGTGCAGCTGAACCGGTTACAGAGGCAGCAGATGCGGGAGGTCCTACGCCGTCGTCTTGCGTCGTGTTGACGATGGCACATGTGGCAAGCACCGTATGGGGGTATGTTGTTGTCCGCAGCCGGTTGCTGTCGTGGGAAGTGAACCTCGTATCCAAGATATGACATTGCCGACGTCGTTGCTCTCCTCATCCCCATAGGACGTGCCACCCGCATGCGGATCTGTGGCTCAACCAAACTCATGATGACATCGGAGAGGAAAGCGTGTCGACGGCTGCTTTCCCCCTGATGCCAACCTGGGTTCAGTTGAAGCCACAGGACGTAGGCATTGATCCCAGCCAAATTGACGAGGTTGAAGAAGACAACCAAGGTCCATCGCTTAGTCTTCCTTGCACAATTGTACAGGCTGCACAATTGGTCGACGGTGTCCACTCCCGCTTTAGTACTATTGTAATAGTCTATGATCTCTGGCTTCTGGGTTATTGGGTTGGTTCCGGTGTCATGGTGCATTGTGGAGAGGAGTGTCACGCTTCTGTTCTTTTTCGGCACAAATGACACCAGGGTCTTGTCGTCGTTGAAGACGAAACGGGACGACTTCACATCCCGTCCCTTCACATTTTCCTTGCGCATCTCCTTGGGTACTTCGCGGCGATGGCCCTTGATTGTCCCGACGATGGTCATCCTTTGGGTGAGCAAATGGTCTGCTAAGGCAGCGCTTGTGAAAAAGTTGTCGCATGTGACATTGCGACCAGTTCCGTAGTAGGGCTGGACCATATCCTTTACAACGCGGGCACCAAGCTCAAACTCTCGCCTCCCATCCTCCTTCCCGATGTATGGCTGGATGTTGCAAAGATAATGACTGTCACTGTCCACACAGGCCCAAAATTTGAGCCCGTACTTTGCCGGTTTTGTTGGCATGTACTGCCGGAAGGAGCATCTCCCACGAAAAGCAACGAGCTGCTCATCTACGGTGAGGCAATCGCCGGGGCTGTAATATTGGCGACATGAAGCAGCGAATGACTCAAAAACTTCTCGGATTGGAGCAAACTTGTCGGCCAACATTCGTTGAGCATGAGTTGCCATGTCATCGAACCGCAGCATTGTCAATATGTCCATAAATCTTGTGCCGGACATCGTGGATTGGCAAAGAGGTCGTGCAAAGGGGCCAGGCGACCAGAATGATTGTGCCCTTTCGTGGCCCGACTTCGTTAGGCCGAGAAAGAACAGTAGCCCGATGGTTGAGCGAAGCTCCATCATGGCGATGTTCTGCCACTGTCGTCCTCGCTGGGTTAGAGCAAATGCATTTGTGTGGTCCAGGATGAGTTGCAGCATCTCCACTGGCAGGAACAGTTCCAAAAGCTGCAATTTGGATGAGTCCCGGTCCACATTTCGGGGGCCCGACCTCACATTGATGATATTTGCAGCGTGGGCTCTTCCTCTTGGGGGCACTTGATCGGTCCACACACTGCCATCCGGTGCCACTAATCGTCCAGCTGGCTGGGGCTGGGCCGGGGCTGCTGGATGGGCACGAGCGCGTCGCCGGGCAGCTGGCTGGGATGGGGCAGCTGGCTGGGCCGGGGCAGCTGGCTGGGCTTGCTGGGCCGGGGCTGCTGGGGCAGCTGGCTGGGCACGGGTGCGTCGACGGACAGCTGGCTGGGCCGGGGCAGCTGGCTGGGCTGGGGCAGCTGGCTGGGCTTGCTGAGCCGGGGCTGATGGCTGGACCGGCGTGGCTGGCCGGGGCGGTGAGGACGGCACGGATGAGTCGCTATCACTGTCGTCACTACTGCGGTCTTCTATGGACAAGTCCGACACAATTCCGTCACTACTGTCAGACTCCTCTTCAGATGAAGAATTGTGTTCATCAGAATCGTCTTGGAAAACCCCAGAAAGTGTGTCTTGTGCGGAAAGAGCCATCTTGAGAAATATAATGAAATGGCCGATGATCAAGGGTTTTGATGTTGAAGTTGTGGTTCCCTTACATCACCCACTTTTTACAGCCAATCAGAGCAACAGGTTCCCAGATTGTCACCTCCCTAAAACAGTCCCAATAAATCTTGCCCCATCTCCGCCATGTCACACGGAATTATCAGTGTCCATTCACTGCATGAATTTATTTGTTTACATTTTATATACCTCCCACCATTGGACAAAAGGATGGATGAGATGGGGGGTGGAGGGGTGGGTAAGGAATTGGTCAACACTTTATGGTCAACATCACTGTCTTTACATGTGTTCCTAACAACCTCGTTCCCAGTGGTGTACGATCTCGACACGCCATTTTGTTTTCTTTCCCAGAATGCCTTGCTCGATTGTAACCCCTGGAAGTGTGACTTCAAAATATCCAAATATATTGGATATTTTAATAAGTCCTGTGGTTGATCCATTCTATGTTAAAGACTACGCAGAGCGCGCTGTCAAAAGACGCATCAAGTCAAGGAGAAACTGGTCCCTTGTTCTTTTTTGATCTTGTGGTGCGTCTAACTGTATGCAGTTTAGGGTGACCATGTAAAAACATGATTCATTTGAAATGTATTGCGTCAAAATACGTGCTTTTTTACACGCGCGTATAAAGCGTCCGGAGAGATCCGACAAGCGCCCGACAAGCGTCCTACAAGCGCTCGAATGTTTTAACAAGCGTGCACGCAAAGCAGTACATTTTGGTTAGCCAATCAGCATTGATTTTCAGTGTTTCCCTCCCAGGGGTTTAGCGACGAGAGGTATCGATACGGCGCGCTGCCCATGGTAGCGAGGCTGGTGTTCCTAATAAACATTGGTTCACAGTTTACTGTTCACCTATTCTCATCTTTACAAGTAAACCCCAGAGAGTAATCCTCATCAAGTTCCACTGGTTTGTTTACACTTTGAAAACCAGCGTTTATATCACCGGCATCTATATTCACCCCCCCCCCCCCAAAAAAAAAAAAAAAAAAAAAACACGGAGGAGAGGTTGGTGGGGCATGGATTGGGGGGGGGGGGGGTGGAAGGAGGATGGCAAGTAAAAACATCCTGTTACTCATGGCTTTACTGAATACACTTATGCTTGACTGAAATTGAAAAGAGGATTTGAAACACCCCCACCCCCTTGCCACACAAGTAAATAACTCTTTGGAAGATTTGGTGAAGCCCACCAGCTGGCACCATCAAGTCTGTAACGTTAATTCATCTGACCCCGTTTACACTAGATCCAGAAAGGTGGATCAGACCCGGGTCTGATCCGGCAATGTGGATTAACGGCTAGTGTAAACGCAAAAACACAGGATCAGACTCGGTTCAAGATCCGGCAATTGCAATCCACCTTTCGAGGAGGGTTGAATCCGGCAATTGGTGGATCAGATCCGGCAAAGTGGATTCCAAATACAAGTGTAAACGCAAAGGTGGATCAGACACCGCAATTCGATGTGGTCATTTCCGGTTTCGCTACGAATGGCGCGCTTTTTGCTTGTGCTTTGGTGGGACATCCGTTGCTGTTTATATTTTTGTGCGTGCTGTGTGCACATGGACTGTGCGTGTGCGAAACGTTTTGTTGTTTTTATACATACATCGTTACGTTCGGAGCTTGCCTTGTTGCTGTATTTTGTTAATTCCCATCTACAAAATATGTTTACCTGTATGGTCGTTGTTATCCGTATCATTTGCTGTACTGTATTTTCTGCACTCTACCTTCGCATTGATAATAATTATTTTTAGAAGTGGCGCGCTGTAATCGTGACCTTTGGGCTCTTTGCGCGGAGCGGTGACGTCGTGACCAATATACATCCGGTTCAAAAGTGGGATCGGAGCCGGTGTGGCAGGAGATTCTGTCCCCCCGGAGATTCGGTCCCCCATACGGCAAACTGTGTACAAACTTCTTCTGATAGCGCCCTCTTTTGAATCATCCTCTTTCAGCCCATGTAAATTTCCCATATGGGGGACCGAATCTCCGGCGGACAGAAATCCCTAGGACACCGGATCAAGCGCTGGTGTAAACGCGACACACAAGCCTGCCTGGGATTTGTCAACACAAGTCAATGGGGAAATCCCCGTGGACCTTGGACCAGTCGCTGTTGTATTGGATGTAGCGGGTAAACCAGATAAGCTAGGTCACTCAAATTCTCCATTATGTTTTTCAATCGTATAATGGAGGAAGTCAAGAAAAAAAGGCTTTCTACTTTATTCATTAGAGGAGTAATTAACAAAAATGCTAATTGTGCCTTGAAAATCATGGCTCGCCCGCTTACTTAAAAAAACTTTTTAAAACTTCTAAACAAATGGGCGACTCCATGATGACATCAACCACCTCCATGCATCAACCTAGTCCACCATGACACGACCTTGCCGCGTTTTGATAAATTGACAAGGAACAATGCTGCGAAGCGTCCATAATTATTCTCATTGGATGGGTGCCTGTCCAATATTAAATTTTGAAGCCCGCGTCGTCAGTAAACACATGGCAAAATAATGGATGACGTGATGGGTGTTCCACCAATCAAGAGAGAAGAATCTGTGTATGTTGTATATAAAATGAATTAAGTTTTCCTGTTGAGCGATGGACTATTCCAATATAACTAAGTTTTGCAGTCGACCTTTATATAAAGGCATTTTCACAGGAATAATTCAGAACAATCAGCCAGGTCTGAATGTACAATACAACTGAAGAGCACTCTCTGAAAAGTGTTGAAATGAAAGTCTGATTTTGATGATTTTTGTACTTTATGTTTTCCAGTAAAAATAATTGGAAACAGACCTTTAGTTTTAGGCATTCTAAGTAGTATGATAACTTTGGAAACATCTGGGAATTGTCAGTTCAGGAGACGACCTTTATGTTGACCTTTTTGGCCAAGTGAAAGTAGGTCAAATCTTGTCAAGTTTAAGGCTGCTATCCTGTTGTTAAGTCATTGCGTCAAACGCATGCGCATCTGCAGCAAGCGTAGGTTTTCACTCCATCTGCTTCCACAGCTGGCATTCGTTATGACAGACACCAATTATTCTGATTAGATATTGAGTCTTTACAAGACATGTGAAAAGCAAGTCTGAAGATTGGATGCTAATGTAATGCTAACGATATCGTTGCCAATAAAGTGCTCACGGAAGCTAACTTAAATGCATGTATTAAAGAACCACACAGAATCATGCATGTTTCTTTCAATTACAAAGCGTAAAGCATTTAATTACAAAGTTCTCTCTTAAAATTATACATTTTACAAAATATGCTTAAAGCAATAGTTATCCTTTTATTTACAATAAAGGTACACAATTTTCAAACCATCTCTTTTTCAAATGTAATGGAAATAAAATTATGTCAAGGGTAAACGTTACCTGCAAAAAAAATTAGTCATTTTTTTTAAGGGTGGGTTTCTCTCAAAATGTTTTTCTCTCAAAATTTATGGTACACAGATTTGGTAATTTCTTAGTGGAAATAATCTCCTATTCTCGCATCGACTTAATATTCTGTACATCACACAAGTTCAAGAGGTAAACTATTTTTTTAATAATATGCAATTACATAATGCGGTATAGATTGCAATTTCACAATTTAGCAGTGGGAGGTTTTCTTTCGCTGTATTATCAATCTTCATTGATTGCACCATAAAATGTAGAAATCAGACACTAAAAATAAAATCCAACCTCCAAAATGGCATTAAAATGTTTTCTTTTTGAATAGTTTATCAAATAGTATTAACACATCTCCAGACAAAATAGCACTTCCACGTTGTAAGAGAGAAAGGAAATAAAACCCAAATCATTTCTCCAGTTTAATATAAACCAGTATTTTTCTTTCTTGTTTTCCTTTTGTAAACACAAATTTTAATTGGATTGTCTCATCTGGGATGGAAATAAAAGATGACCTTAATTATTATTACTTTTAAAAAAGAAGCTTTGCTTATCCCATTGCCTTATTATGTATATACTTTTTTTTACTACAACTTGTAGGAAGATCAGGCTTGGAATTTCATTTGCAGGGAGGTCGGGTATTTTCATTTTGCGAAGGTCACTTCCATTAGAAAAACTTAAAGCATTACACGAATTTTTGAAGTGGCACCGAGGCCAAAAGCAGGGCAACAGCGGCCAGGGCAAAAGAGGCCATGGCCTCTATGTAACGTACCAGGCCTGGTAGATTCTTCACTGATGCGTATAACTTTGACATTTTTTTTTAGCCAAACAATTATTTCAGAGACCAGTCTTGATCGAGAGACCAGTCTTGATCGACAAACTCCATTTTACCAGTAGCTCCAAAATACGCAAAACTTATTTTTCGAAACCCATACAAACTGCACGAATGACCTTATAGTCCTGAGCCGACGACTTGAAGATCGAGGGCTTCCTTTTGTACGATTTGAAACTTTGCAAGGTGGAAGTATAACTAAGAGAGGTTTGTGGTAAAATCTCTTTTTTTCTGATTTCCTTTTGAGCAAATCTTCACGGGTCGGCGATATTGGCAAAAAAATGAGCTAGGTGGACACTGAAAGTAGCAAGGTGGGCCCGCCTCTGATTGAATGGGCAGGAGAGAACACTGCAATGACGACTGCAGTGTCTGGTTTGTATCAAGTAATGGGAGCACACATCTCAAACTTGGTCAGGTGGTTTTTTCTAATACTTGAATTCATGTTGAAACTAAGATTTAACAAAATGTAATACTCCCTCCTACATGTCTATCAAAAATGTAGTACCTTGAATTGCCCTGGAATACACACAACAGGGTTGCAAATGAACACTGGACTGCAGGCCCGAGGCCAGTGATTTTAGCGTGGGGCCAGTAAACTCACAAAACGGGACAAGCCCGGTGGTCTTGTGTCTATTAATATTGGATGAAATACCTCAATATCTTTGTGAGTCTGATGAATATCTTTCAATTCTGTTGTGCATTGAATAAAAGTATACTTACACACAAGACACATGAGACACATCCTCTCTTTATGCTTGTTCTACTCATTTTGATTCTGCTCTAGTAAAATAAATGCTGGTCCAGTAAAAATATTGAGCCACGAGCCCTACAGTCTTGTGGATTCCCCCCCCCTAAATAAATTTGAGTCCTGCAAGGTCGCTCTCTTGGTAAACAATGTTATATGTTCCATACGAAATATAAAGGTGCACCCCCCCCCCCCCAATCGAAGTACATGTACATTGACAATCACATTTACATGTACAGTTAAAAAAATTCATATCATACTGTAAAACGAGTGTCCTGCAGTGTCTATATAAAAACAAAGGTCTTTTTAAAACAACATTGAATTTTTTGGCAAAAAGGAATTTGGTCTATAAAAGCATGGTTTTAAAACTGAATACAAATTGAATATTTCGGTGCGAAAAAGTAGAAAAATAAAAAACATTGCAGCGATGGTTTCAACTTGCAGCATTCATATTTGTTTCAAAATTTAGAACATTTGAATTCGATACGGTGAACAATGATGTCAGAAAACTACAAGTGAAAGTTGAATTATTGGTTTAAGCATTTTCAAGAAACCATTTGGAGACAAACAGGGGGTCCCCACTGTATCCCCACTGCAATAGTTTGGGTTAAAAAAAATAACAACACACTAATAGCGATCCAAAAAATGAAGAAGAGTTCTTCTGGAAAGAAAAGGTCTCCTCTTTGTCTGGAAATCATATTAACTGAACTTCTAAGAAGATTTACAAACTCACTACACCACCTCAAATGAAATACTAGAGGTTTAGACAAAAACTTCTTTTTCTCTTTCCACCGTAGATGGAAAAATCTTGCCTATTGGTGGTAAACAAACCCCCCCCCCAAAAAAAGCAAAAAAAACCTGATTTTGAGATATTTTCTTGTTTTGGTAATGTTCGATGATGCAACCCCCATCCCCCACTCCATTCGCCCACAACACCACATAAGCGAAGCTAGTTTACATATGACTGATTACGTGTTTTTCTACACTGATTTGCAAGCAGTAGCTTAGATGTGCCATCCTCAGTAACCACCAACTTGTCGTTTATTGAGCGACGCCTCTCACTGAAACCAAACCAAACGATCATAAACAAAAACAAATCATTGAGAATCATACGTCACAAACCAAACCACAAAACAAACACAAATTATTATTATTTATTAAAATAATAATTTGGTCACCATCATCTCGGGGAAATGTATTATTTGTCTTTTAACACTAAACATACTCTTTCTTCCCTGTAGGTGAATATTTCAAGATGCCTCAAAATCTTCCATGCTATGCAAACAATGGTGAGGTAACCCATGCCACACTTTCCTGCCATTATATTTGTATATGTGATCAATCAGTGCCACAGATTGCCCGTGCGGAAATTGACCTTGGTTGAGAGAATCTTATTTCTTCCTACAGTGGCCCAAAATTCCATTGCGATTGAGCACAGCTGGGCCCAATTTTATGGCTCTGCTTACCGTAAGCAAAAAATCAGAGCTTACAGAAGCAGGGAATTCCGCACTTACGTCAAGCGTATTTTACGGGTTAGCAGGGAATTTTTGCTTGAGCTCGTGTGTACTCCATGTTACTAGGCATTCTACGCTTACACAGCTAGTGCAGGAATTCGGCACTTGCTCAGTAAGCGGAGAATGGTGACCGTAAGCGCAGAATTCAGCGGTAAGCAGAGCCATGAATTTGGGCCTAGGTGGCTTACTGGCTTCTCCAGTTTACCACTCTCATTGAAGCACTTTGGACAATGGCTGTACTCTCTATATCAGCACGTGGCATAGTGAGGTATGGGTAGGTTGACTCAAGAAACACACTAATAGTAGGAGGGTTATTAGCCTAAGAGTCAGTTTCTGATAATGAGCTCGATACAAGTGTGTTTCCGTTACTTTAACTCAGCCATGCTAGGTTTTGAATGCCGTTTATCACTCAAATATTTCCCCCAAAATAATAACAAACAAACCAAACTAACAAATAAAGTTTACGCCGGTACAATATTTTTTGCGAAAGGAATTTAATACCCAAAACACTGTAACACAGTAACATCGTTTTTTGTGCAATATGTTTTACAAAGTTAACAAATTGTAGACCCCAAAAATTCATATTTTTCATCAACGCCAACACTATTTCCACAGAATACTACTCATTGAAGTAAATTCAACATGCACAAAATGTATTATGCTTTACAGATTGCCAATCTATTTTTTGGCAAAGCTTTTGTTTAAAAAACTGAATTGGTTGGTACCTTGCTACTTTTCACAGATCTTTCTGTGGTATATAACGGGAGACTTTTGGGGATGCTAGGTGGCAGCAGACTCACCAGATAAATCCGTTGGGCTCAGAATTATGTTAACAATGGAAATTGACTTTGTAAGTCTGCTGCCACCTAGTGTCCAAAAGTCTCCCATTGATATATTGATTTGATTTACCTTGGTTTTTGTTATGTAAGGATGCTTGGCAATTCCTCCGCCTACCGCTGTCATAAGTACTGATCAATGAACTACAGAAATAAACAAACAGATCAACACAATTGGAGAACAGTCAGATGAGCTTGTAAACAACTGTTACACTATTTCAACATCAATTTTGTAAACCAAATTTTGAAAAAAAAGAAAGGAAAGGAAATAGCCCCACATATGAAAATTTCCTGTGTTTTTCAACAATCTAGTGTGAAGAAAAAAAAAACAATGAAGAAGTCGTTGTTTTCTGACTATTTCAAAGATCCGAAAAAGACAAGTTTGTGTTGACCTGAAATCCCAAACAATGTTGACTTGTGAGATTACAAAGGTAAGCAGGGTACCAACCAATTAGCTGATCACAGTATGTGTACATTATTACAGTCGGCTACATTTCTAAAGTAAACTTAGATAAATGAATCAAGTCTAAACTATTGAATTGTACATCAAATTGATCATTTTGCATCTTTACACAGAGTATTACGATTTTAAGCTTAGCAAGGTGTAAAAACAATCTAAAAACTACGACAATAGTAGAAAAAGATTTATGTAAAGACCAAGAATTTAAATTCTTTCAGGGAAAAAAGCCATTGTACTTTGTGAGAAAAAGGTCACTGTACAACAAAGGGCACTTCCAAAGTCTATGGGAACATTTGAAGGGGCACCACGGCTCAGGGTCTTGTCACAAAGGTCAGTTTCTTACAGTAACTGTGCAGTGCTTGCACAAAGTACAACTTTGGTGTAAAAATCCAAATGTGAATGCCTTTTCTCCAAAAATATTTATCTCGAGCTGGTTTCCTGTGATTTACTTTGGGTGACGCTTTAAGAAAATGCTCAAATGATATGAGGAACGGACAAAAGATTAACCGATAACAAAAAAACGGGGGAAAATAAAAGCCATTAGAAAAACTAAAATCATTATTTCATTGATGAGTTTACAAAATAAAAGCAAAGGCAAATACATCATCTTGGGAAGGTAGTCTCTTGATGCAAGTGTGCTATGGATCAAAATTGGGCCCGCCACCAGAGTAGTTGCCTGTGACTGTGGCCCCACTGAAGTCAAAGCCGGGATTCTGTCAAAGTCAAGGGGTTAGATCCATACAAGTATTATACTTTGACCGATACTTTGCCGTAGCCAGCATCTCCTACAGCTGTGCCTGAATTAGCGGCTATGGCTTGATCGTCACGTGAACAAGCGCTGAAGCAAAGACTGCCCCTTGGACACAACCTTAGCAACAGCTCTAGCCAAAGC
Source organism: Pisaster brevispinus (assembly GCA_023634235.1). Classification (NCBI taxonomy): domain Eukaryota; kingdom Metazoa; phylum Echinodermata; class Asteroidea; order Forcipulatida; family Asteriidae; genus Pisaster; species Pisaster brevispinus. The sequence continues at coordinate 16,863,242 of JAMKCF010000005.1, read as the reverse complement.
CACAGCTGCCAATTCAGACAAGGCCTTACACTGAGGTAAATTTCTCAGTCCTGAAGATGAGCAGGGTCTACTTAAGCAGGAAATGCTGCTCAACAATTTTCAGCTAAGCAAAACATGAGCAGGAAACCAGTCACAAATGGTACCTATAGTATGATATAATGTTTTGGCTGGTAACTTTTTTAGCTGGTAAGCTAAGTTGCAGCTCTATGAAATTGGTCCATAATGGCAAACATAACCCTTCGAGAATCTGTCTTTGCTTTGCAAGAAATCTCACAAAGACAGCCTAAGAGTGATTAAACTGTGCTGTACAACCACACAGTTGTTAGTGACTTGGTATTTATGTCGGACACACTTTGAAATGTTCAGTTTCAAAAATGCTTTGAGTTTGTCTAATTGCACTTTGTTGGTAGTGGGGGTGGGGGTGGGGGTGGGGGTGGAAGGGGAGTTCTAGGGAGGGAAAACACGAAAAGGAGAAGTGATCACAAAAATCACTGTGCAATAAATTAATAATATTCTTAAACACATTGGACATAATGTGATGATCCATGCCAAACCAGACACTTCCTGCCAAAACTGAAAAAACTTTGTTTACTTTCTCATCAAATAGGTGAGAATAAAATGTTTTAAATGCTCCTTGTATGAAGGATATTTGAGAACAAGTTTCATACCTCATGCTGGAATCTTTGCAAGGTGAGTTTCTTCTCCATCTGGTCATAGGTGAACGGGTCGGCTGTGTACTGACCTTTCAGCAGGCTGTGCCAGCAGTTCTCAGCCAGGCGCTGTGACTTAACCAGGACGATTACGATGAGCTTGTTGTCCTCTGCAGGTGTCAAATAAAAGTAGGTTTGTCCAAGAACAATAACTGCACTTGTATTTTGTACCAACGGCTAAATCTGAAAAGTAATTGTGATTACATCCACTGTGTTTTCATAGACTATTAAACATTAGCTGAACCAATATTCTATTAGACTTATTATCGCTTACCAAGTGTCCATGTGCACTCATCGGAAATAACTGCCGCAATCAGTTCACCCTACAGATGAAAATGAATAAAAAGCTTACAACAATTCAGGAAATGATTTGACAGGTAACATTGAAAACAGAAACTTGCCTGCAAAATTACAAAGGCTAATATGCTATATACATAGTTGGTAACAAGATTTTAATTGACCGTATTTGTTGACCGCATGAGGACGCTCTCAATGGTTTTATCTTAAAGTTTGCTCATATTTTGAATGCCTATAAATTATCTTGTATCAATGGCCAAATAAATAATAATAAAAGAAACTAGTTAATTTATCGCGTTTTGCATCGATATGTAAAATTTGGTTCACACGTGCCCTCTCATATGGTCAAAATTACTGTGAATTGCACTGGACAAATCAAGAAAATGTCACACTCAATCACACAGCATTGCTTTTTAAAGAAAAAAAATGATAACTGCACAAATATATCTAATGAAAACGATTTACCTGGTTGTAGGAAAATGCACATTTTTACTTTTTAACCTTTTTGACAAATATTTTGACAAAAATACCAAAGTATAACCATGCAGGAAAGAAGAAATTGAATCGTTATGCAATAAACTCGAGCACCTATTTTTAAAAAAGTAAATACAGGTAAGTTTTGATATAAATCCTGACAAAAACAAAATAAAGGATGAATTGACCTTCCTCTTTTACTCACTCATGTTATAAAACTAACAGTAAATGTATCGGGTTTTTGCACAAGATTTGTCAGCAGAGAATATGTACTTTTTCAAAACAAAGTGTGCCGATACCCAAAATTGGAACCAGGTCCCACTTCACTGATTGAAAAAAAATGAAAAGGTAGGTGGTAGGGAGGGTCCTAGCTCAAAGCGATTCAACCGTGCAGGAACATCCCACTGCTGGGTGATAGTACAAACCTTAATGAGCTCCTCTCCTCTGACTGTGCAGGCCAGCTGTTTGGGGCCAAAGATCACTTTGACCATCTTGGACGTTGTACCCTCGGGAACATTCACCTCAATGAAGATCTCCTCCATGGTCTGATACCACTTACCCCATGGGGTCAGGCAAGGGACAATGCCACTCTTTTCATCAAAATGCGCCATGGCTTTTGTACATTCTGGCAACCCAAATAAGTTTCACTACGTCAATATATTCACTCAGTACTGCTTTTGGCCTGGTTTTTTCCCCAGGGAAGAGTACATCTGCCCAACAAATACAGAAAACTGATTTGGTTCAGATGTCAAATTTAAAACAAATTGCAATTTTCTTAAGTGGGAAGACCATGGATGTTTTCTCCTCTGCTTTGAAGTAAAATGATTGAGCAGTTTCTGTGTAAGAATAAAAATTAAAATGTTAAAGAAAGTGACAAAAAAAAAGTTTAAAGAACAAACTCAAAGAATATAATTTTTGGTTACCCTTACATCGATGTGTATTACATGTAAGCACTGTATACTCAGTACTTTCTCGAGTTCTGTGAAAAAAAACACAGGCAAATCACTCGGTCGGGTGAAATTCAAACCCACTACATTGCATTGCTAGAGCAGATGTCTACCACTATAGGCACTAGACTCAAAAAATTTCTCCAGTCTTTGTTGCAAAGAAAAGCATTGATCGAAAAGACTGAAAACAGCAGCTTCAATTTGAAAGCCAAGTGATCATACCACCAGTCATGCCATGCCAGCAGAACCGCTCCACTCCAGCAAGTCAAATAGTTCCATCTGAAATAATTTTATGGTGGAGGTCAAGAAAAGTGCAGTGGATATATAAAAAATAACTGGCACTGCATATCTTTTTAGCCAACATTAGATTCACAGAAAGGCACTGAAATATACGCAGTGACTGTTTTGGGGGACGTACAAATTTTACAGTGATAAATGTTTAGCTTGGGAAAAAAATGTTTTTAACAACTATTGAAATACTGACTGGAATCTATTTATAATGATTTAGTATTAAAGAAGAGTATTCACTATTCTTATATTTGGGGATGAAAAAAATAAATTGTCAAAGTGGGACTCGATCTTAGTTACCCAGAGCTTGGACAAGTTTAAGTTTTAATCATCTGGTTATGGTTATTTTATTTACCTTTTTAAAGTTTTTATATTTAGTTGTATTTTATACTTTTAGTTTTATACGTATTTATACGCCAAGTGAAGTCATTAAATTTGTCAACATAATTTAAATAGGGTACTGACTTGTATATCATTCCATTGCTGGTGAGTGTACTGTCACTTGTCAGTGTCATTGTCAGTGCATATGGTCAGTGTACTGTCAGTATCAGTTGCTGGCGACAGTCACCACTCGATCTCTGCATGCCTCTCACTCTCGAGCGCGCATTCACCACAGAGGATCGAGGAGGACGCATCGTCAGTAATATTGTCACTTTGTTTGTCAGTGACAGTGAAGTGTGTCAAAAGTTTGAATGCCAAAACACATGAAACAGACAATTTAATAAGTAAAAGATGACCATGCGAGAAAAAAAAACTTGCCATTTGACTATCTGGCCATTTGGAAACTTACATTTGATAGAAGTAAATTAACGCATTACAAAACTTCCAGTGGCAAATGGACAACCAAATCATCCAACCATGCTCAAATGCTTGTCTTATGCACAAAAACACAGTGTACGTACATGAAATAACAAACTGGCATGTAGTTACTGCGCCCTCAAGTGTCGAAAATGCTAGTTATATACTCATGGTTGGGATAATATGATTGGCTAAGTTATTATAATAGAGCAGTACAAATTTTAAAATATTTGAAATATTTTTAGCTTTGTTGAATTCTAAAGGCTTTGTTTTTTTAATTAGAATATTTCAAACTATTTTGCTTCAAATTCCATTTTACTCAGCTGTTTTTAAACTAACTTTAAGAAGTATAACCTTCAGTTCATTGCCGTAAATTTTTAACCAATCAAAAACACTTTTTATGACGTGCACTGCACATGTAATTTTGTGATTTATTTCGTCAATTGAGCCAAAGTCATCGAGGCGGTTGTTGCTGAAGAAGTCCAGTTACAAAGATGTCAGACCAATTAACGCAACAATCAACGGTATAATTTCAGATTTTAACCACGTAGTTAAATCATCGTTGTAATTAATTTGTATGTTTGTTGTGCTTTACTTTGATGCTTTTCGCTGCTAACTCATTACATCAAAGTCACGTTGTTCGGTGCTCCACACACAAACACTGACAAAGAAAGAAAGTGGACGGCCCGAAGCGAAGGGAGTAAAAAGTCTGTTTCCTGTGTTTGCGCACAAACCACGATAGCGAGAGGCGGCGGCTTTGCTTTAGGCGGTTGTGAAGTTAAGCCATGGTATTTTGATAACGCTACAGCTATGTTATTTTATATAGTATATGAAATAAGATTTTTTTTTATTGCAGTTTTGACTGTTCCAAATTTTAAAAAACCCACATTGACATTGTTTGAAATGACTGAAAAAGTGAAAGTTGACGTTAATATTAAAATTATTGGTTTTAATTGAACAAGTCTAACAACATTCCAAAAAAATCCAAGTATGACTAGTGCATGTTAAAATCTAACTTAATTTTTCTTTTCTTATTTTTATAATTAAATTAGAAATATTATTAGACATGCCTTAAGCTGGTTATTCAATAGTATTCTGTGCGCAACACTGGTCCACAATAATCAATGGCTTATCTTTTATACGTAAACCGTTGGTTATTGTGAACCAGTGTTGCGCACAGCATACCATTGATGCAAACGACGGCGGCCATTTTTGTTATCGGAAGGCGACGATTCTGAATTTAATAGCGATGGGAATTTATCATTTTTTGCACCTTTTTTTTGCGGAGTGGATTTTCTGGACCCACCCCGAGCTCACTGTGAAAACAATGAACACATAGAGCCTAATTTTGGCGAGCTCCGTTTTCAAAAGAGAACTCCAGGTGCATAAACGTGAAGGGGAAAAAGTTTCTAATATTATAATAGGATTTTGTACATGATGACCTATGACTATGAGGGTAGTGGAGACGATAGCGGAACAAACCGCTAAGTTCTAGGAGTAAGTACTACCCAGGTCACAGGTGTTCTCCACAGACTTTTTTTGGGGGGAGGGCGGCATGACGTCATCAAAATGGCGCCCATCGATATGACGTCATCATAATGGTGCCCGTTGGTATATGACGTCGTCGGACGTGAAAGCAAAAACATTTAAGATATTCCTTTTTGTAAAATAAATGTTATAATAAACTTTTTTGGGGGGGAGGGCGGCATGACGTCATCAAAATGGCGCCCATCGATATGACGTCATCAAAATGGTGCCCGTTGGTATATGACGTCGTCGGACGTGAAAGCAAAAACATTTAAGATATTCCTTTTTGTAAAATAAATGTTATTAGCCAAGCTCTCTCATGAATATGGTAATTAAAATGGCCATCAACGGCCATCACAGCATGCGAATGTTGGTTAGCTTGGACTTTGGACCCTGCTGTTGTGGACGTGAAAGCAAAAACATTTAAGATATTCCTTTTTGTAAAATAAATGTTATTAACCCCCAGGCCCCGACACTATCTAAGGAGAATTATACATTTTGCTTTGTGAGCCGCGCCAAAAACATACACACAGGATATGCCGCACAGTGTGGGGTTTTATTATTTTTAGAAAGCTGGCTATGCGTTGTAAAGAATGTAAAAAAATTAGCATTTTTAGACAATCTTGTCCCCTAATTTCTGCCCTAAATAATACTTTTTCCCATCAACAACCATTTTCATGAATTTGAGAGTCGGTTGTTTAGAACTTTGTTTGCAATAAAATCATCGAGATTCAACGATCAGTCGACAACACAAATTGGGAAAATTCCATGATCTTTGCCACGCATCGCCCTTTATCGGCAAAAGTTGTTGTTGTTTGAATAGCCTTAATCCAACGCTGTATATTGTACCAATCTGCAGGCGTGCGGCACACTGTGCGGTAATTCTTTACTCGGCTCGTGAACGTGTACTGCGTTGGAGACTAGCCAAGCTCTCTCATGAATATGGTAATTAAAATGGCCATCAACGGCCATCACAGCATGCGAATGTTGGTTAGCTTGGACTTTGGACCCTGCTGTTGTGGACCATACGTTGTGGGGCCCGGGCCGATGCACGTGCGGTGGATACTCGGCAGTCAGAACCATGTGGTTATGTGCATTGTGTTTTAACGTTTGTATACTGAAATGAACGATCGCAATTCCAATGCTGCGGTTTGGAAGTCGGGCATGGCGCATTGGCTACCCGTTTGATCGTATTAAGTGCAGGCGAAAAATAGTTGTGTGTGTCAGGGAAGCTTATACCAGTGTTCAGCGCTGCCGTCAAAGTTGCTTTCGTTCCGTTATTTGTCATTTTTTGGGCAGGGGGGCCAATTATTTTAGCAGGGCGGCCAATTCTTTGGCAGGGCGGCCTTAAACTTTGGGAGGGCGGCCCGCCCTCCCAAAACCTTTGTGTGGAGAACACTGCTACCAATAACCATGCACATTTCACCCACACTTTGATTGTCACTACCCCCATCAAACCTGGTTACAATTGTGTTGGTTTGAAGAAGACGATGAAGAATGACTGAATGTAAACAACATTTTTATTTTTGAAAACGGAATAACACCTCCTGACGGATGTACAGTAAGCTGCTTTCTACCAACCTTCAACCTACCAACCTTCTAAACCTTAACATAAGATACCTGTCCATTTTCTTACACAGAGCTGAAATACTCCGATACCCTTTTCAGAAGTACATGATGTAGAGAGTTAAAAGCTAGAAATACAAGGAAAGGGTCCAAATTCTCCTTATTTAATCCTACTGGTTTTCCTCAATATGACTAATGCCATAATGCCAATGGCCCATTTCCTTCTATCCTCCTGCTGTGACAGGCTTCATGCATCATTACATTCCCAATCTCCAACAGCCCGTATCCTTCGAAAATCCCATTTTGGCCGAAATCCTTCTATTTCCTCCCTTGTCACAAATAACCTCAAAGCGCAATTCCTTCTGATTCCTCTCACAGCAGAAACCCATTATGGCCCAAAGTCTCCTTTACTGCAATGCCGTGATAGCCCAAGTCTTCCAAATTCCTTCACTTCATCAAAGAGGATAGTGACACCGTTGTCATCAAAAGTTTATTTCCTAAGCATGCAACCCTCCCTTTCCCCCCCCCCCCCCCTTCACACTCACACACACACTCACGTACCCGGAATTCAATTAAAACTGATGGCATTTTTATTGTAAAAATTCTGAAGGATGCCGTGTTTGCTCATTGTATTAATGAGCTGAAAGTGTCCTTCTAAAAAAGGATAACAATTTCATGTACTTGTAAGAAACTTGATACCAGTTTCTTTCCTATAGCATTAACGAATGTTTTTATTTTTATTTTATCGTAGGATCTCAAAGGCTCTGGTGGCCAAGGAAAAGATCAGATACTTGTAAAAGTAAAAGGCCAGGTAATAAGAGAGTAGTTCCATTCTACAGACATTTAGATAAAATAACATTAGAGCAGGACTTGAACCTGCCACCTTCGGATTAAAGTGGCGGCACTTTACCAACTAAGCCATCTAGCCCCAATGTTGTCAGTCTCCCTGTTTTGTCAATATCTTTGTGGCCAGTCAGGGAAACTGACTGGGTATAAGTTTAATTATTGTTGGTTTGAACAAAGAAACATTGAGTGGAGCGGGATTTGAACCTGCAACCTCTGGCACACTAGAGCGCTGGCTTGCAATCAAGAGGTCACAGATTCAAATCCTGCTCTGGTAAACTTTTCTTTGTTCAACCCCAAATTATTAAAAATTTGCCGAGTCAGTTCTCTTTTTGGTTTATTATTGAAGACACAAAAAGAGCAAAATCAGTAATTTGCTGGCCTTATATTTGGAAATGTAAATTTCTACTGGAAAATTATGTAAATTTCTACTGACAAATTTCAAGGGGCACCAAGGCAATGACCAGTGCCTTCGTGAAGTTATCAGGCTTGAATGTGCATGCCTCATTCTCACATTCATTTGAGCAAAAATGTTCAGTATAAGTTCAAGCTTTCTTAATGTTGATTCTCAAGTACTCCCATTTCTGATGGGTCAACTTGAAATTTGTTGTAAAACATACATGTACTGTACTGTTGTTTAAATTGAAATGTTGATTCTTTCCCTAGGATAACTCGATAATACAGTTTAAAATCAAGAAAGGAACGCCCTTCAGAAAACTTATGACCGCATACTGTGAAAAACAGGTGAGTATTTGAATACAAGTGCGACCTGTGCTAAGACGTCCATTATAACACTTGTTATGCCAAAAACCAGCATTGACTACATGTCCCGGTTGCTGGCTGCAGAGGTGTCTCCATGGTATTCCTTGAGTGAGGCACTTCTCTGCTTATCAGGCAGGGCCCAATTTCATAGAGCTGCTTAAGCAGAAAATATTGCTTAACAACTGTCTGCTGAGCAGAAATGAGCAGGATACCAGTCACAAATTGTACATGGGACATAGTAGTTTGGCTGGTAACCTTATTCTGGTAGGCATAGTTTTGTTGTGCTTAGCTACTTTTTGTGCTTAAGAAGCTCTATGAAATTGGACCGAGAACGCAACCCCTCTATAAACAGTTTCCTTTGTTTCAAAAAACCAATTTATTTCAAAGAATTCCACAAAGTTGTAATTTTGAGGAATTAAGGACCATGTGTATGACTGTATCAATGTAATGCACTTTCACATATTATACCACAGCAGGTTGTGGAATTTTGAAGAACAGGCATATGAGTTGGAAAGAAAAAAAATCCACTTACACCAAGGACCACAGCAGACTGGAATTTTTAAAGAACATACATTGTAGTTCCACATTCATATAGTTCCATGGCCTGTGAAAAAACCCCAAGATATCTAGAGAAATAAACCATGCAGTGCCATGGCCCGTGGAAAACAAACAAGACACCATGTGTGAGCATAGCAGGCCAGTTCAACATAGTCCTGCAGTATTCTGTGCTGAAACAATTAAGTGTAGGGGACTTACTTTATTTCACAGTGGAACTTTGTGGTACTTGTGCACCACCACCCTTACGAATAACATGCATGTAAGTGTTGCACAGTTGTAAGCGGTAGGCGGTTTTGTAGAATAGGGGGGTTGAATTGTGACTTGAAATTGGAAACGTAGCGACGTGTCTCTCTGTTTGGATAGACTTGGGAATTTGTGACCTGCAGTCCCCACAGTCCTTGACAAACGATTGAGAATATCCTATAATCCTATTTTTTATTACAGAGTTTGCCCTTTACTTTTCCTGTCTTTAAAACCCTTACATACTGGGCAGTTTTGTTAGAGTTAGGCCCTATTTTTTCCAATTTCCTCTTCTTTTATGTAACTCCACACTTGTTTGGACTTGGGACAAGATTGGTACATGTATGCCCGACCCTGTGATATGCACTTGTTGTTCGGGGCTACTGGCACCAGTCCTTCTGAATCCTTCATTTTGGCAATTGGATAAAGAAAGATTTGGGACTGTAAGGATTTTAATAATGACAGGACCAGTTTAATAATAACTTCATTTACTAGTCCAACAGCTTTTGTCACAGTATATATTTTGAGACTTCCTTTAAATTTTGTATGGGATTGAATTTCATTGAACAATTTGTGCAAGCTGTGGTTCTCACCCAGTTAGTTTCAGGAAGTGTGGAAACAGCCAGCTGAAAAACTTGCTCAGAATTTTCACTTGTCTTGCGGTGTTTAAACTGAAAAACATTTGGCTGTCCGACAACTGAGAAAAAAAAGCTAATGGCCTGACTTTTCGACCCTAGCAGAGTCTTTCTCAAGAAAGTCTCTGCTAGGGTGGAAACGTCAGGCCTTTGTTTGCATTTATACCACAGGTCCTTTTGGTTGGTTAGCAGTTTGCAATTATTCTATTTTCTTAGTTAACTTTGAACCGAGAGTGCTGATTAATGTGTTTTATCATGCTCTTTGCAGGGAGTGCAACTTGACAGCATGAGGTTTAGATTTGATGGAAATGCAATAGGCCAAGATGACACCCCTAACTCGGTAAGTTTCGTGACAATTAACACCATTTTTTTGTGATGAGTGGCTCTTTCGGAAAACACAAAATGCGATTGTTGAGATATACCCTCCTTCCTGATTGATCAATAATTTGTCATTTTAAAATATCAGGCATGTAATTACACGGAGGCCACAAGGTCATGGCCTCTGCTTCCCTAGTTTGGCCTTGGTGCCCCTTCAAAAGATTGCCATCAGCCACGCTACCATGGGCAATGTGCCGTATCAATACCTCTCGTCGCTAAACCCCTGGGAGGGAAACACTGAAAATCAATGCTGATTGGCTAACCAAAATGTACTGCTTTGCGTGCACGCTTGTTAAAAACATCGGAGCGCTTATGGGGCGCTTGCCGGGCACATAGTACGTGCGTGTAAAAATTAAGCCTGTGCATAAACGGGTTTTTTTGTAACCGTGTAATCGTTTCTGAAACGGTCGGTTACATGTGAAACCGACCGTTTCAGAAAAAAATGGAGTTCAAAAAAATTGAAAAAAGAGCACGATGTTCACTGCCATCGAACGGATTTTTGTCGGGGATGAATCACATAATGGAAACTTACTTTTAGATGAAATTGTATCCAGTGAAATAAACGATCTTTGTCATTCAAGTGTCCGTGTTTCTTTATCAATAAAGTGCATTTTTAAGCCGCCGCACTGGCATACTGCACAGGCTTGGCGCAACCGCAACAAGAAAGCTGACATGACGCAACACGTGACCTGACAGGTGACTGACACCAAACCTGATTACTCGACAGTGCTGATTGGATAAGAGTGGTTACAGTACATGAGCAGTGATAGGTCCACAAGCAGCCAGCGGTGATAGGTCAAGAAGCAGCCAGCGTGCACTCTCCCACCGTTTTACCCTGTTATGTTATGTATAATATTTCTAAATCCGCTTCCTTTGTGGAAGCCGCCTTTATCTAGCTAAGAAAGTTGGACGCTGTCATTTATCTACTCAAAGAAAGTTCAGTGTCGGCTAGTTTCCTTTGATGGTGAACCTGCTATTGAACGCGTGCACTCTCAATGGGCCAAACCTGTCCAAGATTTTCTTAAGACTTATCTTGCCTCTATTGTCTGCCACTTACCAGGGTCCCCTCTGTGGTTATTTTCGTAGACAAAACATGAAGACGAAGACTATTATTCGCGGCGCACCTCGAAGATCTGACATGTTTACGCTCACGCTCGACGAAAAAAAAAAATAAGAACTGACAGGAGAATAGAAGATTGCGACTTGCGGTCTAAAACATTTACGGATTTACTAATTTCAACAAAGCACCATTTTTGGAACTGGTTTTACGGTTAGCCGAATCGAAAAAATGTAAACGTGTAACCGAATAATCGGTCGGTTAACCGTTTAACCGTGTAACCGTCACAGGCTTAGTAAAAATGCACGTTTTTCGACACGTTACATTACAAATGAATCATGTTTTTACGTGGTCACCCTCAACTGCATAAAGTTAGACGCACCACAAGATCAAAAAAGCACGAGAAGGGACCCGTTGCTCCCTGACTTGATGCATCTTTTGACAGCGCGCTCTGCGAAGTCTCTAACACAGAATGGATCAACCACAGGACTAATTAAAATATCCAATATATTTGGATATTTTAAAGTCACATTTCCAGGGGTTACAATCGAGCAAGGCATTCTGGGAAAGAAAACAAAATGGCGCGTCGAGATTGTACACCACTGGGAACGAGGTTGGATTGCCATAGACTTAAAAATGTTTTAGTGGAAGTGCCCTTTGCAAAATGAAATTGGCCCTGCCCTCTCAAAAGATAAAATTCCAGGCAGGCATGGGTGGCTCTTCGTGCAAACAGTGATGATGTGTGCATAGCAGTGCTATAAGAAATGGGTTTTTTCTTCCCCAAATTACATTTTGTAGCTCATTTTGTCTGATCAAGTCATATAATACATCTTTTATATTTTCAGATTGACATTGAGAATGATGACACAATAGAAGCATATATGCCTCAAACAGGAGGTCACTTGTGGAGACTTTGAAACTACATCCCCTCCCCACCCCCCCCATGGAAAAAGAACACCAGCTCTGTACCACCCCAGTGGTTTAAGAACATCAGCTTTTAGAGACCAGTGTACGACTTAACATAAAGTAACCAGAGAAACATTGATTTGAATCATTCCCATGTGAGCTGAGTTAAGAGACCCCTGAACTGCTTAGGAGGTACAGTTATGCCACATTTGTTCGACCGTGCCAAATTTACCAGTTAAAATGAATACTGAGTGGTTTTTTGTTTTTTTTTTGTTTTTTTTTAATTATCACACTTATTGATACTGTTGTTACCCCTCCTTGACTAATTTTACAAACTATAGTTAAGACTTTTCCAACTTGGCTATTTTTCAATTTGGGCATGTTCCAACTTGGGTATGTTCCAATTTGGGCATGTTCCAATTTGAGTATGCTCAAGTTGGGTCTTTTTAACTGTCTTAACTGTAGTTGGGATGATTCTCAAGTTGGGTCATAGACTCATAATACAGTTCTCAGTCGAGCATTAGATTGGCCCCGAAACGGGGAAATCTGTGACAACCTGTTCTGTCTTCAGACCTTGATGTAGTTTTTGGCTTTAAACTTTATGTTGTGGAAACCCATGAACACAAAACCCATTTATGTTGCCCCCCCCCAAAAAAAAGCACCATTTATTTTTCCATTCCATGTACATTTACTTACAGCGTTGTAGTTATGGCCATTGAAACAATACATTCTACCATTCTACTTGGAGGCAAAATGGATTCATATTTCCTAATAATTATTATTTAAAAACAATGTTTTTTCCCCCATTAACTCTCTCCCTCAAATCTTATCCAAGTCCCTTCATGTTGGTGTGAAGTGAAACTGGAGAGGAGGATATTGCACGATTGGGGTCACCTATAGGCAAAAATGGTCTTGGAAGAAATTGTTTAAAAGCTTTTAAATGAAAAAGTTACACGACTTGCCCCATTTTGTTATTTTTTTTTGGGGGGGGGGTATCGTGTTCATTTCATCTGTTTTGTACTGATTTTGAAGCAAGCATAAGAATCATGGTTTCTTTAACGATTCTTCAATGTTTCCCCCCCAAAAAAAACAAAACAAAAAAGAATAAATAAATAAAATCAATCCACTAAAATCAGAAAATTGAACGAGCATTATAAGGCTTGCTTCAAGGCTATTCCGCTGTTAATATATTTGTACTTTTTTAGTTGAAAATTAGAAAGGAAAGATATTTTTTATTCAATTGATTCAGTGATGCCCCAGAATATTTTCCTCTTTCCATCATTCAAAACATTGGATCAAACTTTAAAATTATTTTATATTTTAATTATTTGATAATTCCTTTCTGATGACATGTGTAACTCCTCTCATAGGCCTTGATCTCTCACATTTTAAACATGCACAATTTGTAGTAAAAATGTTCTCTTTTTCCGTTTGCATTTTGTGATTGATATTCTGTCCAAACTTGTGGGCTCAACCAAGTAAAACAAAACAAAAATACAAAAGACATCACCGGTAAATTGCATGTTTAATCTGACATTGTAAAATTTTGTTTTTCCTCGTGTAGTTTTAAATGTGTGTACATATTGTAGTATTTAAACCATGCTTAACATGCTGCTTGGGCGTATATTCTTGCTTTCGGATTGAGTATTTAATCGGATTACCAATGTCAACGAGTGTCTTGTCAATGATTGAAATTCAGTGTACTGTTTTAACTTGTACATCATGTCTTTGTGCCTATCTGCGGGTTGCACTGGTCCTCTTCAGCTAAGCATAAAGACATGCTAAGCCGGTTTTGTTTGTTTTAAGCCATTCTTTCAGCATGGTTGCAAACTCTGATAAGTGTCAACTCCTGTGTCTTCAGATGACATGGTACAAATAAATCCCCAATTGTTATGGTCTAGGATGTGTAAAGTATGCATACATGTAATTGACGTGGGACAAATTGATACTGAAAAAAAAAAAATGGTTACAGCTCGTAAAGATTTTCCCTTTTACTGGTTTGTAGATTTTAAGGCCGTTTTCAAAACCACAGCTTGGGCTTTGGCTTTGATTGTACATTTTCCAAATTACTGATTTGAGTCCAAGCTGGAGCCTAAGCCCAAGCCAGGGTTTTCGAAAGGGCCAAGTGTGACTGAGAAAAAAACTAAATAAATTGATTTCTCCTCAAATTTATAGAATTGGCTCCCATTAATAAAATCAAATGGTTTTGTTTCGTCATAATAACCTGGTAACATTTATTGGCATGTCAATAATTTTGATTGGTTATTGATAGCCCTGACTGGTTATTGATTCTCCTGAATCGATTATTGACCACGGTGATTGATTATTGATGTGATAGTCGACAGATTTCTTCAGCCAGGTGTTTAAAAAAGAACGAACATTCACTCTTCAAATAGGTTAGGATTGGGGAAATTTTGAAGGTGAACAAGTGAGCCTGACTTGAATTGAAAACATAAAACCAAACATTTAAATGAGGGTATTAAGTAGATCACAAAAATTGAACCTATCTTTAGCGAAAATAAGTTGTCTACCACTTTTAGAAATTGCTGTGGAGCTGACGTGTACAGTAGTAACATGTAGTAATGGTGCTCTAGGATTCAGAAAATGGTCTCTTTGAGGTGTAATGGTAACTTTGCTCCACTCACTGTGTCTGCTTTACAGGCATTTAATAATCATCATAAGCGTGTCATTGTCTAGTGCTATAACTTAAAGCATGGGCCTAACGTCTTTTGCCAACAGTTTTGCCCAAAAGAACGAATGCCTGAATTATTACCAATATTGTTGTTGAAGAAGTTGTTGATTTTGTTGGTAAGTTTAATATCACGATTGAAAAAAAAAAAGTCATTAGCATTGAAAACGGATTGTCTGGATCCAAGATTGGAGCGACATACATTGTGTACATTGTACCCATAAGCATGATTATTACATTTTTTGAAAGGCACCAATCTAGTTTATAACGAAGAAGTTTGTTTTTGAACTCATGGCTTTGGCTCCAGCTGAGGCTCCATCTGCAATTTTGACATGCACTTACTTCATGGGGCTTTATTAAAGGGTGTATGGATTCTAATAACAAAAGCTGTGGTTGTCAAAAGGCAGGCAGTGCCCAGAGTAACGGTTTTTGCTGCGGCTACGGCTAGATCACTAAAAATGCACACTAATCAACAGTAGCTAACAGCCACAGCAGTAGCCAAAGTCACTCAAAATCAGGCCTTGCTTCATAGTCCAATAAACCCGGTGATAGAAAATCTGTGCAGGTCCATTTGTAAAAGAAAATTCAATAACATGAGAGGATTTTGAACAAAACAAATGGTCAGTGATGTTCATCTTCATTATGAAATTTTGTTTTAAATGATTGGTTTTGTGATCAACGTTAATAAATAAAGCTCCTGTCATTGGTAATAATATTACAATGCAATTTACAGGGCTCAGTTTTGTAAAGCCGATAAGCAGAAGGTAATGCTTAGCAAATTTTTCTGCTCAGCCAAAAAATGGGAACCAGTCACAAACAATATACTCTACGTGATATGTTGGCTGGTAACCTGTTTCTGCTGACTGATATTTGTCTGTGCTAAGCAAATTTTGATGCTTAATAGTGTGTTATGAAATGGGGCCCTGATCAAAAAAGAATTCATAAAGAAATTTGAAGGGATATGACTTTACTTTTGGTAGCTGGTACTCATTTTAAAATAAGGTCCATACAGGAAACAGCCACTCACTGATTATATATGAGATTTTATGTTTATGGTTTACTATAAGAATAGAGCCCAATTTCATAAAGCCTGTAAACACGAAAACTTGCTAAGCAGACAAATCTTGCTTAGCAGAAACAGGTTATTTAGTTAACATTGTTGCAACTGGTGCCCCACTTTTCTTCCTTTTTTTTTGAGCAGAGATATTTGCAAAGCAGTATTTTCTGCTTAACCGCTTTATGAAGTTGGGCCCCAGACTGTATTGTCCCAAGTTTGTAAGTACGTAGTTCATAGAACTGTGATAAAACCTGTGTAGTTATTTTCCTTTCACTCCTGTTTGTTATTGTTTCTGTCCTTTCTTTAATTAAAAAAATATCAAAACAAAAGTTAAGGTGTTTTATTGACTTTCTGACTTTGTTGGCTGAATTATTTAACATGTGTTCTGTTTTTTAAAGAAGTTGTTGTCGTGCTCGATCGGTGTAGTGCACCGGACTTGAGTTCGGTGTTTCTGATAAGCTGAGTTTGGTTTTGAGTCCCAGTCTTTTCACTTGTGTCCTTAGCTAGACACTTAGCAATTTTTGCTTATGTCTCGTCTGGTTTTATGATGCACGTAAAGAACCCAGTACACAAAGTCTGGTTTATACTTCACGCAAATTGTGCAAAAGTGAAGCAAATTTCCTTGCGGCATAATTGGAAAACGGCGCATTAAATATTGTTTGCCTTGCAAATTTCACTTCGCAATCACTTTCCCATGGAGTATGATATGTGCTTTAAGGGAAGGAGTTTTCCCTGGTGTCCACTGGCATACTCATTAAAAGTTGCTGAACAAGCTCCTGAGTACCAGCATAGAACAGGAATTGAAAAAAAAAGTACACACAGATTCAAATGAGTTCATGTAATTTTTGTCTAAAAACAGTTTTCTTCAGTCATGGTTGTAATGTTGAGCGTTGTGGAAACTGTGACAGGCGAAGCATGCTGAGAGGAGAGGGAATTCTTTGATTGTTATGTCACTTATGAGATTGACACTGATGACATGTTCCTCAAAATAAATGAAATGCACAATATCCCTAGAGGGCGCTATTTACAGTACCAATCGACGACAACGACTGCCTGTCACTCTGTCACAAATCGTTGGAATCAGCACAGCACAGCACAGGTGTGTCACGAAATAAAGTAAGTTTATTTTATAGATTACGCAACAGTGTTGTACATCATGTCATTTTATAGGAGAGTAGCCGTCCTTGAGTGATTGTCCATTTTCAATGGTTTTAAAGTATTCGACATCGTTCGTGTTGATGTTTTTACCACGAAACGATGTGGCATGTGGTGTGAGCATATACATGCACGTCACATACATACGATGGATGCCCGAAGCGAGAGGGCCAGCCAATGACCAATGTATAAAGGGGGCGTGGTGGGTGAGGTAGCCCCACAAATGGGGCAGCCCCACCCCACAAATAGGGCCAATTCACTTCAAACAGTTCAAGGATACGAAGTGGATTGGCCCTATTTTATGGGGCTAGGGTCTAGGGAGGGGAGGCAAAATGGCACAACACCGCATGGTCGGGTTGACTGAGGCTTTTCGCCATCGTTTGTTTTTAAGGGGAAAAAAACACAAACAAACAAAACAAACAAACAAACACCCCCAACAAACAAACAAACAAACAATAAAACTAATGCCAATGGATGGATCTTTATTTTAAAACAGCTCCATACTTTATTAAACCAGCGGCTTGCTTCTCAGAGCTTGTTTAACTTTAAACCATTTGTTTTATTCATTTAAAAAAAAACTGACAAAAGTTTCATTTTATGTTTTAAATATTTTAACACCAAAATAGTTTTAATCTCCCTTAATAATTTAGGTCATTATGTGTACCATGGTTCAAAGCTGTGTTAACATTTTTATTTTTCCACCAACATTTAGGGCTACATAGCTAAGTTGGTAGAGAGTGAGCATGTTCAGGGCTCGAAACAAACACTGGACCACAGGCCCGCAGCCAGTGATTTTAGCCTCGGGCCAGTAAACTCAAGGCTGGACAAGTCCGGTGGTCTTATGTTTTTCAATGGACTAAAATTTCTTTACTGTGTAATATTATCTATTGATATCTTTCAATTGGTAAATATCTTTCAATTGTGTTGAGTATTGAGGCATACTTAATACCATAAAACGAAATTAATGAGATATTTTCTTAGTGCTTGTTCAAATAAGAACAGTTCACATGTACATTTTTAAAACTGTGTAGAAAGTTCTTTCATTACATACATTCTGGTCTTGTAAAATAAATGCTGGTCCAGTAAATATTGTAACCTACAAGCCCTGCAGTCTTGTGGATTTTTCCCCCTAAATTCGAGCCCTGAATATTAATCCGGAGGTTGTAGGTTCAAGTCCCACTTTTTTTTCTTTGTTCAACCCAAAGTGTTTGTTTTCCAGATGTAATCGAATACTTGCTGTGTGCTGTGAAGAATTTGACAATCTGTAAACTTGACTTGAACGAGTGCCAAAGCAGTTATGGACGAAAGCACCAGAGTTTCATTGGCTTTCCATGATCTGATAGAACTCAACAAAGATATCATCTCCAAATACTCTAGCATAGCACAGGTCCTGGATTTAAGCCACAACAATTTCAGGTATTATTTATAGATCTCCCACGTATTCTGGTTTGGCATGCAGTATTCAACAATCTTGGTCCAATTTTTTCCAGTCAGCAAATTTGTGTGCCCTTTAGCAAAAAAAGTGATGAATGATCATTTAAGTGTATTCAATAAAAGTCTGAAAGATGAATCCTACATGTAGCTAGTGCTTGTGCGTGTTCATAATGAATTCACATTATTGTGTTGTATCACACTGTCACTAATCTGCTTGGAAGAACTGCCAGCAACAAGTCAGCGTGCTTTTTACTTTGCTTATGGTGAGCAGTGATTATGTAATTCTACCAATTGGTGATCAGTTTTAAAAGCAGAAAATATCTGCTTAAACTTTTTTATGAAATTGGCTCCTGTCTGAAGCCTTTGTCATGCAGTCATGATTCATCAGTTATGTTCTGTGTTCGGTAAAAATCTCTTAAACTCGACCGCAGAAAAAAAAAAGCATCGCACGCCTGGGCAGTGTTTGACAGGCTGGTTCCTATAGTGAAATGTCAAGTGAAATTAGTGAAAACTTTCACTCTTCCCCAAAACACTTGAAGACAGTTGAAGCAGCTGCAGCCTTTATTTTAATTTGAAAGTGATGAAATAATAAAAAGAATAAATAATAATATAATAATAGTGCTGGTATCCATAAACTTCATGATGCGCCGGATGCTTTGCAAAACAGCCACACTGGAAACAAGTATGCAAATCAAACTATTAGGGCCTTGAAGTTCCAATAGTTCAAAAGCACCCTTGAACAAGAATGATGTTTAAAATCTCCTTGAAATCGGGCAAAGTTTGAGAAAGGCACAAATCTAAAACAAAGAAGCGTTTATTTACCCCAGTGATTGCATGGTTGGTGCTCAGCTAGAAGCAGAACTTTGGTTTGAAGGTCTTAGATGTCGTTTATCAATGAATAATTCTCACTGGCTGTTCCCATTGTTGTCATTTTTGCATGTAAGTGCCTAAATTTATGGCCGAATAAATTCAATAATAATGCTAAAATGTTGACGTTTTAAACATGAATTCTACACCTGCAGTGACCTTCGCTCTTTGGAGACCTTCCAAAACATTCACACTCTTATCCTGGACAACAACAACCTGAAATCCCATGTAAAGTTCCCATCACTTCCGAAGGTCAAGATTCTGTGGGTCAACCGGAATCGTATCGCCAACCTGACCGTATTCATCGAGACCGTTACCGGGGCCTTCCCGGATCTTCAATACTTGAGTATGATTAACAACCCTGCTGCACCAAGTTTCTTCAATGGTGGGTCGTATGAACAGTATCTAGACTACAGGTTTGTGAATTAATTTCAAGTTTATTAAGTAGTTTTTGCCCTTACACCAATGTGTATTAAGCACTGTATACTCAGTACTTTCCTGAGTCCTGTGAAAACAAAATCCACAGGCATGCCACTCGGGTGGGACTCGAACCCACAACCTTTGCCGAACCAGAGTACTTGTCTTGCCATAAGACTATCTAGCTAGCCCGATGGCTAGAGGCAGTTTGAATCCTATATTTTGGCAGTGGGTACCTCAACGAGGAAAGAATATTAATTATTTTTAGCCCGAACACCATTGTGTATTAAGCACTGTACTTTTCAGTACTTTCCTGAATTCTGTGAAAAAAAATCCTGATTGATATGCCTCTGGATTTGTTTCCACAGAACTCGGGGGGAAAGTACTGAGTATACAGTGCTTGATACACATCAGTGTAAGGGAAAAAAACCAATAATACCCTTTATCCTTATTGCAAAATTACCATCTAATTAAACACATTCAAGTTATCCTATGACTTTGCACCACATGTAGGCTTCAGCTATGGAAGTAAAATGTTTTACTATTTTTCGTAAGAGAGTAAAAGTAGACTCTAAATTCACTTTCGCATTTAAATTGATCTATTCTCTGTATCCTGATTTCAATTTATTTTGTAGGATTAGTAGGCGGTCTACATTGTTTATTTCCTTGTGGCTCATATTTCTCCAAGGCCATCTTGGTACTAGGATTTCCTGAATAAAATTCCATCTATAACATGTATAACATCAGGTTGATAATAGATGTACAGGTCAACAGAACGCTGCTGCTTGGAGGATTCTGTATTTATGTATAATCCGATATATTATTGGTGCTGTGTTGTTGTCCTGGCTTTACCCAATATAGTCTGTGATATGACAACAGCTCCGTAGCTCTATTAGAAACATAGTATTAAGTGCAGTTTAAATGTGCGCAGGGCTGGCCCTTAGCACTAGCCCAGTGTACATTGTGTAGTAAAAACTGATACGGGATAGCAGTGGTGTAACTAAGGGATGCCCCCACCCACCATGCCCCCCCCACCTCCCCACCATGCCCCCACCCCCCTCACAGGCGACAAGGTTGGTGTGTACATTGAGTCATTCACATTATTTTGTGTGGGGCGGACGAGTTTCCTTGTCTACTGTGTTGTTTATAGTGAACTATTTTCAAATTAAAATAATCTACATGGTTTCAGTTAACGGATATTGAATGCAATTCATTCGTAGATTTGTGGCAGTCTATAATCACTCAGCTTCAAACATCACTCTCATTGTTGTTAATTTTTTTTATTTTGATACTTTAAAATTCAGACACTATGTTATCAGTCAGCTGCCAAATTTAACAATGCTGGACGATAAAGCTATCACAACCTCTGAGCGACAAGAAGGGGAGAGAATCTATAAGCATCAATCCTCAACAAAATCATCCAGGACTAAACGGGTAAATCTATGGTTTTTGGTGTATTTTAATGGGTTGTTTATTTTGTCGTTTGTTTTTTAAAGTAGTTGTGTGAAAAGCAAATTAACTGTTTTTAAAACCTAGTGCCCCACCCCTGCTCAGAACCTTTGCCCACCCCACCCCCAAATGAGATTTAAAAAATGCACAAATGAATGGTTCATTACATCCAAAGCCCCCGCTCCCAAATTATTTCTTTGCCCCCCCCCCCCCCCGAATGAAAATGTATAATTACTAATCGTGGTTCTCCCCATGCACAAGCTAACATGTCGCGCCACTTGCGTGCTGATACGTGTGAATTTGGACCGATACGCAAAAAAAGTACACATTTAAGACATGATATTCTTCCTACTTGACTCTTATTTCTTATTATTGTTTGCCCTCAGAAAAAAAAGAAGTTGTTTTTTAAATAGCTTGAAAATTCTATAAAAAGTGATACCATACAGGTCTTGCACTCCATAAAATTGTCCGACTCTTTTTTGAGGGTCAGATACCATAGCTGACATACATGATCATACTATTGCTGTCTGTATTTATATATGGAAATAGTAGGTGTGAATCACCTTGAATTGAGAAACCATTATTGAAAAAAAACCCAAAACTTTCTGTTTGTCTTGGCAGAGATCGTCCAGTCAATCCAAGAAGAGTGTTCGTAATTCCAGCAGCAGACAGTCTGTTGAGAGCGACGTGGACCTCCCATCCCTGGAGGAGCTGAGCAAAACATGATGACGAATCAGTCCAAGTGAAGTCTTGGTGTTGCTACAATGTATAACTATTAACCCATTATGTTTCCATGTCAATATTTCATACTATTTGTGGTGCAAATATTTTGCTGCCTAATGTATAATCATTAAAAAAAAGAAGTTTTTATTTGTCTTATCAGTGTGCCGAGGCCGAGCGGTTAAGAGCACCGGACTCAAGCTCTGGTGTTTCTGATCAGCAGAGTGAGGGTTCGAGTCCTGGGCTAGGTTTCACAAACCTCGCAGCTTCATCCTAAGTTGAGACGTCTCATTTCGCCATAGTGATTTGTATTGTGAAATCACACTTTGCTCTGCAATTAAGATTGATTCCCACTTAAGATCACTCTTATCTCTTTGTGAAATCGAGCCCAGGTCATGTTTCTTGTTCACATAGCAAGCACCCTTGCTTACAGGTTTACAGCGCAAGTCTCTGCACAAGCATGTGTGTGTCTGCTATGTGACTGTCGTGGCATAGTGAGGGATGAGTTGGTTACCTCAAGAAATCGGCTGATAGTAGGAGGGTTACTAAGGAAAAAGTGCCTTGCTCTTACAACACAACAACAATGTACCAGGTCTGAAGTTGTTGAGAATCAGAATGTTCTATTGTTGGCCGACAGTGTAAAGATCGGCCAATAAATGTTAAAGTTCTTGGTCTTGAATTGTTTCCACAGTGTTGATCTATAAACTCAAACACTCTTTGAACATGGCGCTCCATGGCAAATTGGATCTTTCAACTTCAATCTGAAGAGATTGCAACCTCCTTTCATTTTACCCTCATTGGAAAGATCCGATCTTTCTCTTTCCAATCATGGTAAGCTTGGGTATTGAGGGGGAACAAAACTAGGTTTTTTTACAAAATGGCCTTTGCGCTCAGGAGTATGATAATGGCCCCTATATTGTGCATGATCTGTGTATTGTTACATGTGTCAGGCCTAGTCTATCTTTTTATAACTGAAGTACTGTTATTATTGATTTGAAAGTCAGCGTGCAACATAATTTTTTTTTTTTTTCATTTTTTTTTGGTAGTAATATTTAACTCCGACTAATTAACCTCAAAAGTGACCAAGTGGCAGCTTTATTTAACCAAATTAACAATCAAATCTTTTTAAGTTGGTTTGAAGTTTATAATTGTGTACATTTTTACATATCAACTCTTAATCTAATTAAGAGAAAATCTAATAAATAGCTAGAATCACTTACCAGCTGATTCCATTTTCATTATCTAAAATGTCTATATTAAAGAGATTGTTTATTAAAGAACTACTTATATGGATTTACATTCCACATCATTCTAATTGATGGCAAGATGATAAGGCTGAAACTAAATAGACAACTCAACGTTGTAGTAGCTACTGAATATTGAGCATTTTTTTACATACCCCACACACAGATCCTAGTCATTTGATTGGTGGAACACGCGTCAGATGTCATCCGTTATTTTGCCCGGTATACTGCAGTGACGCTCCAAAACTTAGTATAGGAGGAGTCCTGTATGGGTAATTCTAGGATGCTTCAGAGGAGCTTCGCAGTGTCGTTTCTAAAAAATTGTTTGCCTGGTCGTCCCAACGAGACAAAGTCATGTCACAGAGGGGACAAGTTTGGTATCGACATGGAGTCGTCCACATTGTTTTGAAGGTTTAAAAAAAAAAAACAGTTTCAGAGTGTTGGGTGCTCAAGTTTCTGTGTCTATTTTGTGTTTATTGTGAACCAAAATTCCATGACAAGGATCTATGTGTGAGTTTTTTTAATACAGATACTGATCGAGGATGCATTTCGGTGAAATCTGGCTTTTCCATTCCAAGAGTAGACTTCACCTTGGATTTAATTATCAGGGATGTGATAGGCTGTTGAAAAAAAAAAACGAAACTGTGAGCGCAAAGCGCGAAAGCTTGCGAGGGCGAAAACTTGCGAGCTCGAAGCCTACTTACATACATTTATCTTTTGTTTTAAAAGCCCTAATCTGCATTAAAAATATATATATATATATATATTATTATTATTTATTTATTTTTTTTATTGTTATTTTTTTTTTTTTTTTTTGGGGGGGGGAAGGTAAAAAAAAAAAAGATTTCCAGAAAAAAAACGGAGAAATCACATCCCTGATTCTATACTGCGACAATGAACTCAAATGCATCAAATATTTGTATAATGGTATTGACAAAAAGTCACTTTAGTAGAAAACTCCAGGAGCTGGCATTCTTCTTGAAGAAACAGATCCTTGGGTGCTATGTGTCAACATCCACAGGAAGGATGTGTACTTCACGCCTGGTGAGGCACTCAGTGATGCACCCTACAGGTACAGACCCTGTACAATGCTGTCTCAAATCACTAACGTGCTTCCACAGACTGTGCAAGTCTTGTGAGTATTCGAACTTCCGGGACTAAGTTGGTCCCAATCATGTTGAGTTTTGTATGTGCTTGATTCTGTTTCTTCAAAAACTTTAGTTGATCATCGTTTATGGCCGTAAAAATATTTACCATATTGTTGGGAAAGTAAAATTCAGCGATGAAATATATGGAATTAAAATATTGTTTCCAATTCTGCTCAACTGACGTTCATGTTAATATAATTAAACCTTTGTAATTGTCGCAGAAATTTGGGCATGATTGGCAAATGGCGTGAAAAAAAGGGCATCCTCGTCCCAAGTTTTCCTTTTGTTTCAGTCCAAAGCTGCCTTAAAAAAAAACTTCGAAAATTGTCCATGTAGCGCATGGACAAACATGCGCAGACTAGCGTTCACAGTGTCATCGCAATCCGAGGAAGGTGCAGTTTAGTATACTATTCCTACTGAAATGTTCCCTATTTCTACAATTTTGTAAAGGAGTATCTTTTCTAATCATATATTTTTTAAAGTGCACAACATGCAAAAGCACTCTGTACTAGTGATTTCACTTTTGCTCAAAATACCGGCTGTCAGACAAACATTCCGCCACTTAAGCCAAACTGCAGTAGTAGTATAGTCAGTACATGTGAGAAAAAAAACAAAACAACTTGGACATGTACGCGTGCATGTAATTTGACACGTTTGTCCGACATCCAGGTACTTTGCTTCTATTTTTAGCATTAGTGTGGAGTGCCATAAACTCGGCACACAGTAGAAGAAAAAAGTTAAAAACTAAACTTAACAGGACTACCGTAATAAGGAAAAAGAAAAAAGAAGAGTTTTAACGAATAATTTAAAGGTACACTAGCTGTGTCCAATTATTTTAAAAGAGAGAGGGAACTGCTGAGGAGCAGTTGATCAATTACAAATGTTTCAACTTTTGTGGATGTAAAATGTGCCTGGGATAAAGAATATCATTCTTGAATTTTTTGTAAGAATTTTTTTTGTAGGGGGAGTCCTGAGTATGCAGTGCTTTACACACATCGGTGTATGGGTAAAACCAAATAATAAACTTTTGTGATATGTGTAACTCTAAAATAATTTTGTAACCCATCTGTTAAATATCCTGTCAAAAATTTGTCAAAATTAATGAAAGTTTGTATTTAAGGTTAGCATTTTATATTATATGCAATACATAAATAATATAGATATATAACTGATGAGATTTTATTAATTGCTGACATTCATTAAAGACAATAGTTTTTGCAATGACATGAACGCACACAAGTTTCTTAACTGAGTATGTGAAACGTTTTTACTGATGTTTGTCGTTTGTGTGATTGGTCCCAGGGCCCAATTTCATTGAGCTGTTTAACACAAAACATTGCTTAACAAATTTTATAAATGAGCAGGATACCACTCACAAATGGTACATGTGACGTGGAGTTTTGGCTGGTAACCTTAATCTGGTAAGCATAATTGTTTTGTGCTTAGCCTCTTTTTGTGCTTTAAGCAGCTCTGTGAAATTGCACCGAGGTCAAACGTAAATAGTTTGACGAGCTGAAAAGTTGCCAAAAGTTTATGGAAAGTTGCCACTTATAAATGTCACCTCTTCAGCGGCAATGTTGGCCATCTGTTCACCTGCAGAATGAACCTTATGCATTGTCATCATCAATGGTGATGAAACAATGGAAACGCACAGCGATTTTTTTTACGCACGGTCACAATAGTCATAAAGGGTAAATGCTGCATGGGAATGGGCAAACATGTCTAGGGGGTTCTTCTAGCAATGAAAATGTCACGGTAATGCTTTTTTTTGGTCCCGATATTCTGTTACGAAAAAAGTACTTTGAGTGCCTAGAAAAAGGGCGTAGAGCTAGAAGGCAAGACGTAGGTCAAGAAAACATAAACAAGGAAGATTGTATTCAAAATGTATTCACAATCAATCTTGTGACATATTTATTTACAAGTTACAAACCAAATTCAAGGTACCAGTTGTTTAAAACCCCATTTTTACAAATGTGTACTTGCTGATGCGTCCAATGTACCTTGATTTCTACCATTCGTATTAACAATCTATGATAGCATAGACCAATACCCATTACGGACTTACTCCTACAGAGTGCAAGGGAAAATGAAAATTCAGAAATCAACTGCAGGTATGGTTTAACAAAATTCAAAATTTACCACAAAAATGTTTTGTATCATCCGAAAATCTTGTTTCCACTTAATAATTTTAAAAGAAAAAATGCTGATTTTCCTCTTTTCTACAAGTTTAAAACAAATTCAAAATTGTGTGTACTCATACATAGCTAGCAAAGTACTTGTACTCAAAGTCCATACTCGATACTTGACTGAAAATGTACTCAGACTCCAATTT
The DNA here is from genome assembly GCA_023634235.1 of Pisaster brevispinus. Lineage (NCBI taxonomy): Eukaryota > Metazoa > Echinodermata > Asteroidea > Forcipulatida > Asteriidae > Pisaster > Pisaster brevispinus. The sequence continues at coordinate 16,836,744 of JAMKCF010000005.1, read as the reverse complement.
AAAGTACTCGCATTCACAATGCCTTTTTCCTTTTTGCTTTCCTGTATGGCAGTACATTAGTGCGAGGAATAGGGGAATAAAGCTCTTGAAAAAGTAAAATTGAAGTTATCTTTGATGTACTTATGTATAAAAGATATGTTTCATGACAAGCACGTATTGTCATCCAGAAATAAGAATACTAAATACTCCAACACTTGCACCTGTACTCTATAGCCGAAATACACGTACTCAAGTACTAACCAGTCACTTAGTCATTGGCATTACTTGATTCTCAACTGAAAAGTGCTTGACATAAAAAAAGAAGGAAAAACAAACAAACAAACAAAGAAAAAACAAAACCCAGAACATATGTGTACATAATTTATGCAAACCATTGCTTCTTAATTCTTAAGCATGGGAGACAGACCTAAGGAACATTTCTACATGCTTGACGTTAACATAGCAACATGTACAATTTGCAACTATCAACATGAATACATGCTGCCAATCTGGTGCCAGTTTACTTCTGGGTACTAGATTTATGTTGCCTAAGATTCAGTATCGTCAAAAAAGCTCTCAGTCAAGAACAATCCTCAGCGGAAAGAAATGCAGTCACCTTCTTTATACTTCCTACCACTTTTCCACAAGGCCCAAGCCCATCTTTACATCAGTAAGGTGTAAAGTATGTAGATTTCTTCACGCTTAACACAAAACTATTTTTATCCACAACTGACCCCCTTCCAGTAATTCCCAACATTCTGTACAAGCCACCAAACCCCCATTTCTACATTGCAAACAAAAGACAACAATAGTTTTGTTCACTCTAATTCTTTTGGTCATGGTAAAAGTGTTACAGCCATGTGACTTTTCAAAGACGGTACTTTAGAGTTTAAAAGTTTGGCACAATGTTCACAGGGGACTGAAGTTGTGGGACTGTACAATGCACAAAAAAAGCTTTCAGCAGGGGGTATTACAGCCATGCAAGGGGGGTGTTTCCAGTGCTCATTTTGAGGACCAAACAAGTACATTGACTTAATCAAGGGATCATCTTCAAGCCTGAAACAGTCAAATTGTTTCTGGAACATGAAGGGTCAACAGCTTTTCAACATGGGAACCAGACAGTATTGAGGGTGTTTCTAACACCAACATGCCATTCAACTATCACAAGTCCCACATGTTGTTCCTAGTAGGAATAACACCTAGAAGTTAGAAACCCATGTTTCCTGAGGAAACTTTCCAAATAGAATAAGAATATTCCAAGAATGCTCCAAGAAAGTTCCAAGAAAGTTCCATGACTGTTTCAAGAATGTTCCAAGAATGTTGCAAGAGTGTTCCAAGAACGTTCCAAAAATGTGCTAGGAATATTTAAAAGAAGCTCCAAGATTGTTCCAAGAAGGTTTCAAGAAAGTTCCAAGAGTGTTCCAAGCAAATTCAAAGAAAGTCCGAAGAATGTGTCAGTTGATTGTACTATAATGGACAGTCATATACATGGATGGCTCTGTCATCAGATACTGATACAACCTTGGACCCATTTCCATTGTACTTGGACTGCCAGACCTGGAAAGGGAGGGAGGGAAAAAAGTTAAAAAATACATCTTGCGGGAATGACTCTAGTCTAATTAAAACGTCTTCAACGAAATATATCAAAGACAGGTTTGAAAACATTTAAAGTAGCAGGTACATTTGTTAATTCCTTTGTAGTGAGCCAATTTACATGATGTCCTCATCACAATAATGTTGGTTGATCCATTTGAGTTGAAAAAAGAAACTCTGTCATTTTTTATCTGAAAACTTTCTCGTTATAAAGATGGTAATGGTGGTAGGAATACTGTGAAATTATTTCATCTTAATTGATTAGAAATCAATTAAAAGTATGTCAAAAAATTTGAATCTCGAAAAAACGCCTGCTGGCAACTTTTGGAAATTTTTGCGGTGCCTGTTTGAATGCTGCCCTCAATACGGACAGAGATGCGATTGGTACCCGCTGTCACCTCGCTTAACGCGGATGTATTCAGTGATCTTGTTGAAATCACTCTGAAATGTATTTTGCTGTTTTCTCAACAAGTAGACATTGTAATCAACTGAAACTTTCACAGACAACTTTTATTGCCTCTTTCTGGATAATTTTGTCCATAAATCAGCATTTTGTTGACAAAACCCATCCAATGATCCGACCTTTAATAAAAAAGTGATGCTTAAAAAGTGGGTTTTAAACATGTTTACGGTATCAGCAGATAGAATTGCTGCCGGTAGCCCATTTCACAAACAGGGATCATATATAGCCAATCTTTAAAAAAATATACGGTATGAACAGAACAGTCACCAAATGAAGAAACTTTTCATTACAAGCTGGAGCCAAGATGGGTTTTCAAGTAGGTTTTAAAACTGCTAAAGGTATCAGCAGGGTGGAGCCCTGTGTCTGGATTAGCGACTGCGGCTGCAGCTTGATTGTCACATAGACATGCAAAGAAGCACGAGATGCCCGTAGCAACAGCTGTAGCCATAGTCGCCAATTCGGACTAGACCTTATCCATCGTTTCAATTCAGAATTTAAACAATTGCAATCCAGACAGAGTAAGGGAGAAAATGCTGATAAATACCTGGTCATAGTGATCGTAGAATGTTGCGACACACTGTCTCGCTCCGGCATCCCATACTTTCACCGTCTTGTCTGACGAGCTGTAGATAGTTCAAATATAGGATTTCCAGACCAATTCGAACCAAAATTGATTAAATTCAATGCCGGCTCATTCAGTTTCATTTGAAATTAAATGCTTCAGCGTAGGTGTATTTCACAGGTAAGCAAGAAAATTAGGCGGTTAGCTTGAATTACTTCTTAAGATCTGTTGACTGCTGATGCAACGGCTCATTTAGTTTCTTGAAAATGAATGCGCTGTTGCATCCGCAGTTAACAGATCTTAAGAAGGAATTCAAGCTGGCTGCCAAATTTTCTTGCTTACTGCTTACCTGTGAAACACACTTACGCTAAAGCAAATGTTTCTGCTATAGTTAGCACAAAAATTTGCTTGCCATAAGCAGCAATATGAAATTGGCCCCTGGGCTACCAAAACTTCCTGATGGGCAAGAAAAATGCACAATTTACTAGCCAGGTGGGCTACTTTACAATAACCGCAAGGCCAGTATTCATCAAATTTGGGCCAGCTGCAAGTCATTCTTCTTACCTGGAGACAAAGTGGGTGTTGTCTGGACAGAAGTGTACACTCAACACCCAGGACCCATGGCCAGACAGCGTCCCAGCCAGGTTGGCGTGTTGCCTGCAGTGGTCAAGACATACAAGAAATTGAGAATAAATGTGCAGCAGTCTACTTAACTATACCCTTGCACAAACTGCCATCGCTGCATCCTGCGTTTGTTATAATAAATGTTGGTAAAAAGCTCCAAGTCTCTCTCTTGTTCTTGGTCATATCTGTCTAAACCATCTCTAGACAGGGATCAGGGCTCAATTTAACAAAAAGCTAAGATTGATCTTAAGTGCAAATCAATCTTAAGCGCTAAGCAAAGTGTGATGTCACACTACAAATCATTATTGACAAGACAGCGCATTATAAGTTTAATTGAATACAATGCTTTATAAATTCGCATGCCTCAAAGTGAACTTAAATGATGGTTTCAACTGGAGAGGCCAAATCGCTTTAATACGAATGCACCAAAGTGAAATAGGCTGCTTTTTTTGTCAGAAATGACCGTGAAAACCTTTTTTATAAGAAAATAATTAAACAGATTACACTTGCAATAAAAGTTATGAGTCTATATTATAATAATAATAAATAATTACAACATTTATAGAGCGCTAAATACGGACGTTTCTAAGCGCTATGACCAGAATGACAAAACAGATGGGTTTTAAGTAGAGATTTAAAAATGTCCAATGAAGGAGCTGCTTGAATGTGGGTGGGTAGCTTGTTCCAAAGTGTTGGAGCTATGACTGAAAAGGCGCGATCGCCATAGCGTGTCATAGTGCGGGGTCCCGATGACTTCCCCAACACCCCCCCCCCAAAAAAAAGATTACATGTACTTACACGTCATAAACTTTTAAGTGTCCATCGTCTGATGCTGTGGCTAGTAACTGTGAGTCTGGGGAGAAACACAGTGACCTAATGGGCATAGCATGACCTGTAAATGGAAAAGAAATGATAGTTACTTGTTTTATCACAAAATAATATTGAAGAAGGACAACCCAATCCCGGGCAAAGCTCCTGTCTGTGGCGGGATTCGAAATGAGGGTCCACAGAGGTGAAAGGCAGGGAAAGAGACCACCGAACCAACCTGTGGACATGGGAGGAAAACCTACAATAAGAAAAACACACTCACATAATCAGATTAAGACTGAAAAACCCCGATCTACATGCGAAGCTCTGTCCAAGATGGGATGTCTGACCGGGGTCCACTTTTCAAATGTATTAGAAAGTTGCTGAAAGACACATCAAGTAGTTATTTCAAAGGACTACAGTGTTTGCTGGCAAACATTTTACCAGCGAGGTTAAAACTTGTTGTCAAATTTTGGCCACCCAACTAAAACAGTGCCTGTCATTTGTAAACAAAAAAAACAATTATCTATTACGAATGTTACCGAAACGAATACCATACAATGTCAGACTTTTTGGGGCACTGGGGGGGCCCATTTTCAAAACCTTGGTTTTTGTTTTGGCCCCGACTTTATTTGACATCTTTCTGTTGGAAGTCCTGTACTCATAACATAGTTTCAAAATCACTAATGAGCCTAAGCCTACATCATGTACATATACATGTACACACTGGTTTCAAAAATGGCATCATGCCCGTACTCATAAACAATGGATGCGCCACACTAAATAGGCCAAAATTCATGCACCAAGCTAATTATCATAATTTGTAAACCCACAGAATTTGTTTAATTATAACATTTTGGGGGTCACCTGCAATTAATAGAATGTGTCATGGTAAGAATCTATCACAACCTGGGGGTTGTGTGTTTCAACTTTTGGGGAGATTTGATCAATTTAGGCTTTAAAATTGGTCCTATTTGACTTGTGAACTGGAGGAGTGCCTGACGCGAGTCGGTTTGGGACAAAGGACATTTTTCGGGGGTGTTTTTTCTAAGGTAATTAGCAAAACTTCCAAACAGCTGACCTACCACAAATTGAAAAGAAATCTAGAGTTTACTTGTCTGAAAATATATATGATTGGTTTTCAAGAGGCTGAGAGACTTTAAAAAAAATGTTTTGAGCATTTTTGATTATTTAGCATTTAGCGTTGTTTATGCTATGGGAGTTCATTTAGTGTGGTGCACCCCAATGGAAATTTGTATGGTATGAATGCTGCCACCTACTGACTTTAAAAAGTCTCCAATTTGAAAGGTGCAAACTCTGTGAGCTCACCACTTTCGGAATAAAGTTGAATGCAGCTTAAAATGTAACCAGTGGCATAACCAGAGGGAGCGGGGGTTAACCCCCCCCCTTCCCCAAGGCTCAGAACCCCTGCCACCCATCTTGCCCCAACCCCAACCTCCTCTGGCTAGTGAAATGGTGCACTCCATTTCAAATGGAGTCTGACCCGGACTGATGTGTTTTTGTGTTAGTCCCTCATCTAAGGAAACAGCCATGCCCCTTTACCAACAATGAAGTATCAGGTCTGACCATTGTATCAAAAGAGCTTGATCAAGTCAGAGTCATTGATGCATCTTCTGGCAAAGTCACGCAAAAGGAGCCAATTATTTGTTGCCATTCCCCCTGAGTATAATCAATTAGCAGGTATTTTTCAAGGAGAAACAGTAAAGTCACCAGTAAAAACGTGAGAAGGTCAGGGTATTCTGAAAATACGTAGGCGTAGCAACTAAAATAAGAACAATTAGCTTCGTTGTTGTAACAATTCATTGGTAAATTAATAATAAGTTGATGAAATTAATAAGAGTTTAATGAAATTAAAATGTTGCAACTCTGCTACAGTTCACCTTGTGAGTTCAAAGAGACCCCTCGGACCCACGCCTGCTCCATGCTCGTTTAAGGTTTAATTGAGCAGAAACAACTTACATCACAAAAGCAATTTTCATGGGTGGAGACCTTTTTCTTAACAATTTTTTTCCCCATAATATATTTGTTTAGCAAAACCAGCCTTGTCATGCTTGTAAGACAGCAGCCTTTGACAGGGTTTGCGCACAAGCAGAAAGTTATCAGACAGCTTGCTAGTCTGCGCCACAGTTCTTACGTTTGCAGTTTACGGGCTGGTTTGTTTTACAGACTTGCAATATGCCTAGAGATGGTCAGTACATAAATCAAGAAAGGTGAATCTACACAACCGGTGTACTGTGTGTTGGCTCTTCAGATCTGTTGTCGGTTACAGGTAAGGACAGTATACTTCAGGGGTGAGAGTCACTGCGGACAAATAAGTCTTGATCTAGATTTTAGTATTGCGTTTATAGAAATGATGACATTTCCATCTTTTGATAATCCCTGGAGTTAGAGATTCCAGGTTATTTGGGGAGCAGTACTATCCTTGGTGAACCAAAGAGCCTGACTTATTTTATTTGAAAAATACCCCATTATTTCGTTTACCAGATAACTTTGAAAATCTCTGAAATTTCTCATCCATGAATTTGTCACAAGAAGTGATCGACTTGTAGCGGGCTTTTGACACAATGTACACAATTGACAATGTACACAATTGATTTTGTATAGATATTTGCCTATTGTGCCACCATAAATGCCTAATGCGTTGTGGGATTGTCTACAGATGTTGTTTTAAAACAAGATTATGGTGTTAATAAATCATATCTAAGCATTGCATATTTATTGTCAAATCCACTATTTCCTTTATGTTCCCACATGTCCCCTCAAATGAAAATGTCTAGTTACCCAGTTACGCCACTGGTACAGTAACAAGAATTACGCTTCATAAGAATTGGGTATTGCACTTTTTTAAAGCTAAGTATACTCAAAGCCTACAGCTGTTCCAATCTGCGCACCAAGTTTGCTTTAAAATAAACTTGTTGGATAATGGGATGCAGAAATGCTGTACTTTCCCTCACTCCACTTACGCTTGTGTGATTACCAGTCATTGCCGACAACGAATACAACGAAAGCAGGGCTCGCATTTGACACTGGACCGCTGGCCCGAGGCCAGTGATTTTAGCCTCGGGCCAGTAAACTCATGATCTGACAAGTCAGGCGGTCTTGTGTTTTTCAATTGAATAATAGCCACTGTGTAATATCTTTAGCAGAAAGAAATGATGTTCAAATGTTGACCTTGAGTCTGGTATTCATACAATTCCGTTGAGCATCAAAATATACTAACCCAACATGCCCAAACACATATTGACATTCTTGTCTTGGTGCTTGTTCAAATAAAGAAAAATTACATGTTAAACTGAGTAGAAAGCTCTGTCTCATGAAGATTTCGGTCTTGTGAATTAAACTCTGATCCGGGAAACGTTTTGAGCAACAAGCCCTACGGTCTAGTGGGATTTTACCCCAAATTCAAGCCCTGGAAAGTAGACAGTGACAGTATAAAACATTTTTTTATTAGAAACCTGTCTTGACCTTTTTGTGTCTTTCAGTGCATGCTATGTGGACTCTGAACTAGCTGTTATTGCACTGTAGAGCAACGATCGTACATTTACTGTGCTTCACTGTACTCCATTGTGTTGCGGTCCACTTTGAGTGAACTTTTTGCAGCTGCAGAAGGAAAGAATTGCGAGACTCTTGGAGATTCATGAAACAACAGGTACCCGAAACCATGGCAACTTGATACAATATACTCTATCTTGACTGCAGAGATCTACAATTTATGTAAAATATTGCTTAAATTATGCACTTGGCAACTGGAAGTAATAAAATAAAATTGTATTATTATTATTGTTGTTATTTTGGTTTATTCAAACCATTGCAGTTGTAGCTAAAGGCTAAATTGAGACAATGCATACATATTAATATAAGAAGAGAGAAATTACAGAGACTTACTATACAGTGTACACAAAAAAATCAAATTAAGGGTTGAAAAACCACAATAAGACAATACAGTTAGGAAGCAGCACTATTGACATTTAAAATGTTCACAAAATAGGGAGTGGGATTGTTTTTAAAATGGTTAGTGTTACACTTAACTTGAGTTAATTTGTCTGAGTTGATATTGCGTTGAGTTGATACAAAACAATGCCTTTCATCACGTGTCAACCGTACATGTTTGTTATACTGGTGATATTACTTGTAACTCAGTTAACTTGTCTGAACACACAAACATGCGAGGAGAGATTTCAGCAGCACTTGAACAAAAGGGCTAGCTGCCGACCCCCTTGGCTAGGGTACGGGAAACACTGTTATCTGTTTGTGAATGAAGCACGAACCTTTGCTGATGCAGAGAGTAACTGCCAGCAGCGGTCCTTGCCTGGCAGACCTGCCCATTTGGTATCAATTCATAGTGAAGCGGAAAACAACTTCATTATTGCGTATGCAACATCCATAATGAACGATGACTTTTGGATTGGACTCGACGACATAATTGAGGAAATAGTACACGTTTGGGTAGATGGGAGTCCAATTGTCTATAACCATATTGTAAGCTTGCATGGTTATTTTCATCTGGACTGTTTTTTTGCCGTCATACTCAATCAGGAGGAATATGGGTATTGGAGGGAGGCAAGTTGCACTTCAGACTTCAAAAGATTTGTTTGCAAATTGTAAATTGAGTTTGAAGGTCTCAATATTGGTTTTGAAGGACTGAAGACTCAATATTAGCTTTGGGCAACATGAACAAATATTCAGCAAAAAAAAAAGTTTCAGAATTGGGGTCAATGCTTACAAATGTAAACTGTAAATACAGTGCTCTGTAGTCTGTAATTGCCTATATACTGTACAAGTGTCAAGACCGGGATTTGAACCCACACTATTCTGGTCAGGCACACCAGGGCCCAGTTTCAAAGGGCTGCTTAACGGTAAGCAAATTTTCGTGCTAACTATGGCAGAAAACTTTGCTTAAGCGTAAGCGTATTTCACAGGTTCGCAAGACAATTAGGCAGCCATCTTGCGCGCTCACTACGGAATAGATTGTTACATCGTTCATTTTCATACAGTAAGCACCGGAAGGTTAGCATGCCATTTCGTGTGCTTGCAGTTAGTAGCACTATGAAATGGAAATCGCACAGTACGCACAAAATCGGCCACTACGCAGCTCTATGGCATGGGCCCAGACCTTGGGTATTTCAGACATTTGGACTCATTTTCATCGATGCACTACATGTTCGTGTAGTGCATCAATGGCAAGAAAGTTAAAAGCTGTCAAGAATAAATACAATGTGTGGATTTAAAAACAAACATGGGCTATGTCTTTTCTCACTATTAGCAAGAATTACATTGTTACAGAAAGGAGAAAATGTAACATCTTTTCTTAGAATAATACTGACAGCTTAACAGAATAAACATTTCGTCTTCTTTATATTGTTGTGTCCATGTACAAGTAGAAACTTCAATTATTAAACATAAATTTTAATTACTTGGTGATCGACATAGAACATTTTTTTTTTTTAAAGCACCAAACAACAACACAACTTTTGGTGTTCATTTGTGGCAAAACATTCTGCCAGCATGGTTTTAACTTGTCAATACAAGTACGGCTGCCCATACAATGTATTGCTCACTATTTGTAAACAAAAGAACAATTACCTATAGACCTTATGCATTGACGTCAGCACGCCGCCATCTTGGAGGTAAAATGATGATAAAACAATGGTGCACAGGATTGGCAAACGAGCAACCTTCCATTGACCTATAGCCAAGGGCGCCCTACTCAATTGATGTCATGTGTGTAGGGTCTATTAAGAATGTTATCAAAAAGAGTACCATTGGTTGTGTGACTTTTCGGGAAGCTAGGTGCTAGCAGATTTACTGGGTAAATCCAGTTATTAGATGTATACGCTCAGAACTACACAGAACATGGAAAAATATGCGAAATGTTTGCTGCCACCTAGTGACTTAAAAGTCTCCTGTTGGACGAGAGACCTCTTGCATAGGTTAGCACCACTGAGGGCAAACAATGGTAATGTACATAGTGCACACTACATACATATCAGCCAATGAGGGGTCATCCTCTGTTTTTTTATCTCATTGAGGGCGCTGTTTGAGCTCATGACGTCATATGCGAGAGGTCTGTATGTAACACATTAGCACACTGACTATCAGTACTTACCTTCTAATGTATGCAGTAGTTTACTTGTCTGAATGTCGAATAAATTGACGATGCCATCGATGGCTCCACTTGCTATATACTTGCCATCTGGACTCTGTAAAGTTAACAGTAGGTTCATAGATTGTTTTTTTGTGTCAATGTAATGCTGATCAAGAAAGATACAATAAAAGTCACCTGTACATGTTTCAGCTGAATACAGTTGAGAAAACAGAAAACAAGAACTGCAACAGTATTTCTATCGGGAGTATTGAATCCATCCTTGTTTAGCGCGTCCCCTTAAGGTGATCCCTTGGCTGCCCCTTGTTAGGTAGTATCGCAAACCTAGCACCCCCCCGGAAAAAAGATATTGACAAAATAGGAAGGTTGCAAACATAGGGCTAGATAGCTCAGTTGGTAGAGCGCCCAACTGTTAATCCAGAGGTCGTTGTTTCAAATCTCGCTCTAGTAAATTTTTTCTTCGCTCAACCCCAAATAAAATAAGAAGAAATTCCCCCCATTAAGTGTTGGTGTTGGTACTCTACAACAGCCATCGATTTCACCAAACTCTTCCTAACTTAGGATTTATCTTAGGCCTTGCACTGTAACGTGTAAACCTTAAGATTTATCCTACATGCAAGTTAGGACTAGTTACTCGTCCTAACTCGAGATAGGATTAATCCTAGCGTTTCGTGAAATCGGCTGCAGACCTCATGAACCCACTGTCAAGACAGTAAACTTACGTAAGCAATACTGAGGATGAACTTTCCTCTGGTGTCAAGGGTTGCTTCCTTTTTACCGCTCTCGACCCCAAACAGGTTGACCTTTCCCGTATAGCTTCCTGTAGCTAGGAAGCGACCGTCTGGCGAGAACGTTATGGTCCACGCATCCACAGGTCCAGCATCTATGCTCCTCATTTGTTTGCCCACTTCAAGGTCCCATAGACGGATGTTGCTATCCAGAGAGCTGGAGGCGGCGACTTATCCAATTGTTAAAGATTAAACCTATTTTACAAGAGTTGCACTGGTTACCAGTGAGTAGCTGATTTAAGTAAAACCTATTCCTCTTTGTGTTTAAATCTCTCATCAACAGTGCCCCTGCATATATTGATAGTTTGCTTAAACCTTACAATCCTCTTTCACAAACTCTGTTCTGGCAATTCTAACAACCTTATTTAGCCAAAATCTAATCATTCAGGGGATGGCCATCACTTGTCAAATCATTGGTTTCTATAAACCAATTTAAGAAAAACCTCCAAACTTATCTTTTTAATGAAGTATTTGCATAAAAATGTTTTTCCGGATTTTCAGCAGTATTTTCTTATTTTATATATAATTTGTTTGTTCTATATGTTATGTATAACCACCATGAGCACTTTCGTAGGTTTGTGGGATTTATAAATTTTGTTTATTATTATTATTAGGTTAAAATTTAAGATTTGAAAAACGCTTTCATATTACAGCAACTACATGTACCCTTGCCAGCTGACATACTGTGTTTAGTCTTTGATATGTAGACATTGAAATTAATTGCAGTGTAGTATAGATAGATGCAAAACATAAAAGAGAACCACTTTCAATTCTATATGCTGATGTGTTTCAGCTTGAAACCAGTTTCTGTCAAAAATCAAGAGAGAGTGCCCAGTTTGGACACGCCTCAGTCCGAGTCGATGAGGAAACCTTTGCTATTATTTGGTTCAATTTGGTATAAAGGATACTCGTCCCTGTTGGGTTGATGTCCACTGACACCACACCCAGCTGGTGACCTTCTAATGTCCACTTCAACTTCAGCTCATCATTGGACCTGATCAAGGAACAAAGTAGTTGGGTTAAAATAATAACACAAGTTTTTTAATTTTGGGCTTGAATTTGGGATAAAATTCCACAAGACCGCAGGGCTTGAAGCTCAAAATGTTTACTGGACCACAATATTTTTTACAAGACCAGAATTTTCACAAGAAAGAGCTTTCTACACAGTTTAACATGTACATTGTTTTTATTTGAACAAGCACTCTGAGAAGATTTATCTCATTTGTCTTATGGGTTAGTATATTTTGATACTCAAAATCCTTGATACCCTCGCAGACTCAAAGTCAACATTTGAACATAATTTCTTTCTGTTTAAAAGACATTTTACAGTTTAGGTATTATTATTCAATTGAAAAACACAAGACTGCTGGACTTGTGTCTGCCTCGGGCCTGCGGTCCAGTGTCAAATTTGAGCTGGCTTTTTAAAACCATGGCCCAATCTCACAGCTGCTTAAGCACCAAAAATAAGCTAAGCACAACAGTGTTATGCTTACCAGAATAAGGTTACCAGCCAAAACACCATGTCACGAATACAATTTGTGACTGGTATTCTGCTGATTTCTACCAAGCAGGAATTTGTTAAGCAATATTTTCTGCTTAAGCAGCTCTAGGAAATTGGGCCCAGGAGGGTCCCCCAAAGAACCTTAATACAATATTATTACAAACAATCAATGGGATCTGAGCATTCCTGACAACCATCTCGACTCCTTTGGAGTATGCAGCACCAGCACCCAAATGGGTGCACAGGTAACTATGCACATCATCAATCTATACCCTCGAAAGTACACATTTACCAGGTACTCCTGGGTGATGAGAAGCAAGTTTTTAAGTATCTTGCTCAAGGTCACAAATGTCACAACCGGGATTCGAACCCACACTCCGATGACTCAGCCACCATAATTCAAGTTCGATGAGCTCAGTTTAAAGCACATTTAGAGGTTATGATATTAACCATCAAAATATCCCCCAACACATGTCCAAAGGGACACTCAAGGCGAAGGTTACAAGAAAAATCAAGACAAGATTTGACAAAATAAGTACTCAAAAGAACACATCATAAATTTTTTGGACTCAATTCAAGGAGGGTTTTAATAAATAATTTACCATTGCCAGACTTTGACCTGATCATCAACTGATCCAGTGACGATGTTCTCCATTCCATCTTTATCACTCCTCATCCATGCACAGCTCCATATGCTGTCTGTATGGGCCTGCTCCTGCTTGAACAAGATGCTGTACTGTTGGCGAAAAAACAACAACCCCAAAACAATGACAACACAATATTGTAGCTAACCTTGATGTTATTAACACAAAACATGCAACTTTGAATTGAGAAAAAGAAGATACAACCTAAAATACAAAACCTTTTATAGTTTTTTTCAAATTTCTACTGTACTGAATTTAGGGGGGAAAACAATCAGCTGATCAGCTGTAACACCTAGACATTGAAACTACTCAACTATTTTTTAAGATTGAAGTTTATATTGTTATCAAATTTGGCTGCCTAGGATTAAAATATATTACAATTTTTTCATTGAGCATAAATAGCAGCCAGGCATAAACGAAGTAGCTTCTGTCTCTCTTTGTCCCAGCATGGGAGAAAAAAACTTGGCACGACAAATACCTTGCCTCTTCATCGCGGCCCACAGGTGCCATTCACGCATAGCGCACAAATAAAGACAATGCGGTGTGTGCCTGCGGCCTTGTATTTTTGTAACAGTTTAACACCCGTTTTCACTTTATGGTTGGTCTGACCACAAGTATGTCATGCATTGAGTGTGTCAGCAAAACAACCTTGAGTATCGAGTAGGAAATTTAATTTTAAAAAGATGTTTTTGCATATAAATTTAATTATAAATCAGCAAAAAAAAGGCTGCACAAGCATCGTGAATGTATGTGCAGTGTGGTTGGGAAAGCTTTTACTAGGTGTGTATGTACAAAGTAAAAAATATGTTTCTAGAAGTACTATATTATTACTCACACCAACAAGAGAGATTGGCCATAATGTTGGCTGATGTTGCCAACAATTGCAATGCCAGATTGGTATTTATCACCTTGTTCTGTTGTGTTACTAACTGAGTGTTGGTGACCGTGCATGGGAGTTTGCAGAGTTTCCTTGGGCTTGTTGACTTGTGGAAGATCTCAACAAAATTAAGCCCTCTCATTCACACATTTCACATGAGCTGGTGTGATGTGTCTTTAGACATTTTTTGACAGGTTAATTTACATTGATACTAACTGAGAAAAAGATAGATCAATGATCAGATCATTCACTTCAGTTATCAAAATCAAGACAACAAAAAACAAACATGAAACAACAAATAACAAATCTCACTCAAATTCCTCGTTCAACGTTTTTTCAATGTGAAATAATTCCCCAAATTGGACTCACCATTCTGATCTGATTTCTGTGAGCAATAAATGCACTAATTACATTCCATTTGACGTTAATTAGGATTTAGACTTTCTGATCACTGATTTGATGAGTGACCACTTCTTTTTGCACCTTTGCAGAGGCATATAACCAACACGACGTATGAAGCTAAACCACGGATGGTTGTGACTAAAAAGCGCATGCGCAAAACTTTGTTAGTCTCTGGCAGTCCTAGGCAGTCGTAATGTCGTGTCTATTGTTTTGCCAAAGATAGTTATTGTGTTAAGCTAATTAGCTTTCAAAGCAACCGTATTCTGTCACGTGAATACAGTTTATATTACGTAAAACTGTCCACTGACACCTTTTGTAAAGTCGGATCATGCATGGAGGTTTTTCTTACCCTGTGTTTGCATCGTTTCCAAAATAAACAGTGTATTGAATATTCAGAAGCAGGTTGAAATTATAATGAATATGCATTTTTGCGAAAGTTGAACGCAGCGTCTCCATTTTTTAACACGAGAGGGGGTGCCAAACAGCTCTGAAATACAGGGCTTCATCTTTATTCTCACGATCACCAATCGTCACTGCAGTATTATAATATAAAAGAAAAGCTGTAACGGGACACGAACAAACACAAACAATAAAAGAGGTCTCCTTTTTAATTTGGAACAAGTTTTTTTTAGAAGACAACAAACAACAGTGGCGTAGCCAGGACTTTTTCGGTAGTGGGGGGGGGGGGGGGGGTAGAGGGGGCGCTTTTAATGGGTTTGTAAATGGGGGTGGTCATACTTTTTTCTGTTTCTATCGCGATTTTTTTTTTCGTGGTGGGGTGGAGGGCACCTTGGGGAACCGGACATTTTTGGGGCGTGCCCCCCCCCCCCACACCAGGCCCCTCTCCCTCTAAAGTTAGTTTTGGATCTAAAAATATGTTTTGCTTGAGCGCAAGCAAGTTCAAAATGTGCACACGCTTTTTAAATCGAACAGGCTTTTTAACCCAGACAGATGTTGGGGCTTCAAAGAGAGACAACAAATGCGCTATCACAGTTAAGAGTTAGTATTAATTATTTACGCATTACCGGTATATTTCATGTTATAATTTACATTAAAAGTTGATTTATTACTAAGTCATATTTATGAGGGATAATAAGTGATATTTATGACTACAATGTAGGTCATAGTTATAAGATATACCAAAGTTATGACTTGTACTGTATGTCATAATAATTTATGAAATACCCGTCATTATTATGACGTGTACTGAAGTCATAATTATGAAATGTAGGTGATAATTATATTATTACCTTCAATTAAAAAATTTTCTCACTGTCCATTTAAGCACATGCATAGAAAACAAACGACAAACAAAGCAAAACAAAACAAAAACACACTTTTCGCTCAATGCACTAAATAAATGAAACAATGTTTGTATAGTATTTATAGGTCTACTAAAGTAATATAAAGTCATGTCCAGGCTATAACTCAAGTGCAACTTTTTTAATACTACACTTATTCATTGGGATCATCTTTGACGATTTGTCTCGTATCTCAAATGATAGTTACCTCTGAAGGAAAAGAGATACTTAATTATTTAAATTAACCTTCAATACCACCACAATGACGAAAACAAATTGGGAAATTTCAAGTTGATGAGCTTCATTGTTGGAAGAGTCTTGAAATTTTAGTTAGTCTTTTTTACAGGTTATTGCGATGGTCCCGGTGAAAAATTCAAGATTATTATTAAGACGAAAACGAATGCGTGTTGTTTTTGGTTTAAATTGTCAAATATTTGTGTGTGTGTGTCAAATTGTTGTTCTTCAAAATACAAGCCACAAACAAATTACCAATATATTGTTTTTGTAATTCGGCGGTAGTATGCAATAGGGGTAGATATAGAACTATTCGTGGATTCTAGAATTCAATGCATGTTTGTACATTAACAGTTACTGTGGGAAATTTGTGAGCAAAATAATCATGGAGATGTAGTTCATTCTGTAATGGACATAATCATTATCACGTCTCAGTTGTTATAAAAGCCTTGATCAAAACTATTGGAGAACGTTGTGATGCCACGCGTATTATTTTGCGCACATTACTTTTTTGTTTTGTTCATTATTAGTTTTTGGTTCCTTTTACCAGGTTGGGGATGGAATTACAACTTCAGTAATGACAAATCGAGGAAAGCCCAAAACCCCTTCAACCGTGATATAACTAACTTAATATTATTACACTTTTCTGCATTTTGAGACGACTTGGAGTTTAAAAACGTATACAAGTTTTCATCCACACTGTCATGATTAATAAAGCCATGGATCGGTAAGAATGTAAAAACGGACGCGTGTGATTTCAATTAAATTGCTTCCCTAACTGTTGCAAAAAGCTTTCAGTCACGAACACTCAAAACAATGTTGACAGGAACTTTGATTAATTCACCATCATAGGGCCTATACCTATCTATCGTCGGAAATAATTGAAAACTCTATGTACGAGATATAAAAAACGGCTACCACCGGAAGATTCTTGCAATTTGCGTGAAAAAATAAATAAGTGTGCTGGGCGTTTATGCAAGATCCCTCGCCCTTCCAACAATTAGTTGACTTTATTCGAGCTATATAAAACAACCAAAACATGGGGTTCAATTAGCTGAAAATTTGTATTGGCAATTGTCATTTATAACTTTGTTAAAAGTTATCTACCTCCCTCCACCGTTGACATTTATCTTCGCCCAAGAATCTTAACTCTAGAATGTAAATATGAAATGAAGAAAACACATAAAGCAGTTGAAAACAAATCAGAAGAAAATTTTACTGCATTTGGTGCATCTGTTTGCACAATCTTTATTTCTTCAATGATTGGCAAGTACTGTCCTATTCCATTGTTGTATAACAAACAATACATTGAACAAAGGTTTTGAATGATGCAAAGCAACAATCCCTCTTCAGACTTGTGGTTGTTGTAACTTTAGTTACTCTTTCTGTAATGTGGGAATTTGATGAGAGTTATAAAACTATACTATATTTAAGATATATCTTTGATGGTGAGTTGTTTTATTTGTTACAAGTAAATTACAAAATTGAATCTCCCTGATGCAATAAAAAATTATTTCAATCTAAAGTTTTTTCAAATATTCAAAGTACTTACATCATAAACGTATGGAACTTAACCTAAATTGAGAGGAAATGTGAGCACTTGTACATTCCGTCTTGACAATGATACATAACAATACAACATTGTCCAAATTGTTGGAAAAATTGCCCTTTGGATTTATGATGGTTCATGTAAATGATACAACAGAGACTGCTTGTATCTTTAAAAACAACATTACTTCTATAATTTGTTTTCAACAAATAGAAACGACAATGCCACCCAAAATTGTCTTGAGCCATATATACATATGTAAAAGCTACATTTTGATGTGTTGGGGATGAGTTCATCTGCTCTGCAACTTGGCTACTTATGGCCTTGTATCTTGAACACCCAGCTGTTTGCATCCATTGGAACAGTCTGATGAAAGAATACAATACAGAAATACACACTTAGTTGAAATCAACCAAATCATCTAGAAAATGTTTATAAGTGGATATAGCAAATTATTATTTAGTTTTAGGGCAATCTAACACAAGTATATCAGAAGAACTACACATTCATTTCCCATAGATTTAATTCACTAAAGACAAAATAACTGTTAGAAAAATGATTTTCGGTATTTCAAAGTGTACTTGCTTCAAAGTTGATTGTTGCAATTTTCTTGTTTAGCTGTTTTATGGTACGAATCAACTTGTTCATGAATGTACAGTTGCATGTCTTACTTTTTTCCATCAGATTTTAAATTGAATTTGTATTGGAAACTGAATTTAGGCAAGTACTTACCATGGGTACAATTATCTGAAAATACTCCAGTCAGTCATTCTCCCATAATGTTTACAACCCTTCCTTCAACTGTGCTAATTTTCCTTCTGAAAAAGTTGACAGCCCAAGCATCTCACGAAAGATAGAACACATCATCAAGCCCTTCCTCAGATTCAACCAGGTCAGCTACTAAAGGACATTGTGAACAAAAACAAATGGAACAACAGTTAATACATTAATAACAACTACAACAGGGGTATCATAGGTGTGCTTCATCTAGATATTTGAAGGATCAGACCCGACAATGTCACTGTTGATCAATGTGTTGTTGCCGCTGAAATAATTAAGACAAGAGAATAAGCAATACTCTTCATTTTCTACACCTTAATCCCATTCTAAAAGCATTGCACTGTCACCCTGTTCTACAAGCATTGTCTATAACATTCTTCTTCTCATTTTCCCTTGTATAAAAAACCCAAACTAGCTTTGCTAGTAAATTTTATTGTGACCTTTCACATCTTTCCCCAGTAGTTATTCGTCACTCCAGTACACTAGCATATTAAACTCTGAGAAGCCTTGTGTACGGTTGTAGTTTCCCTTTGAGTTGTGTATGGTTGTAGTTTCCCATAGAGTTGTGTATGGTTGTAGTTTCCCATTGAGTTGTGCATGGTTGTAGTTTCCCATTGAGTTGTGTATGGTTGTAGTTTCCCATTGAGTTGTGCATGGTTGTAGTTTCCCAATGAGTTGTGCATGGTTGTAGTTTCCCATTGAGTTGTGTATGGTTGTAGTTTCCCATTGAGTTGTGTGTGGTTGTAGTTTCCCATAGAGTTGTGTATGGTTGTAGTTTCCCATTGAGTTGTGTATGGTTGTAGTTTCCCATTGAGTTGTGCATGGTTGTAGTTTCCCATTGAGTTGTGTATGGTTGTAGTTTCCCATTGAGTTGTGCATGGTTGTAGTTTCCCATTGAGTTGTGTATGGTTGTAGTTTCCCATTGAGTTGTGTATGGTTGTAGTTTCCCATTGACTTGTGCATGGTTGTAGTTTCCCATTGACTTGTGCATGGTTGTAGTTTCCCATTGACTTGTGCATGGTTGTAGTTTCCAATTTAGTTGTGTATGGTTGTAGTTTCCCATTAAGTTGTGCATGGTTGTAGTTTCCCATTGAGTTGTGTGTGGTTGTAGTTTCCCATAGAGTTGTGTATGGTTGTAGTTTCCCATTGAGTTGTGCATGGTTGTAGTTTCCCATTGAGTTGTGTATGGTTGTAGTTTCCCATTAAGTTGTGTATGGTTGTAGTTTCCCATTGAGTTGTGCATGGTTGTAGTTTCCCATTGAGTTGTGTATGGTTGTAGTTTCCCATTGAGTTGTGTGTGGTTGTAGTTTCCCATAGAGTTGTGTATGGTTGTAGTTTCCCATTGAGTTGTGCATGGTTGTAGTTTCCCATTGAGTTGTGTATGGTTGTAGTTTCCCATTGAGTTGTGCATGGTTGTAGTTTCCCATTAAGTTGTGTATGGTTGTAGTTTCCCATTGAGTTGTGTATGGTTGTAGTTTCCCATTGACTTGTGCATGGTTGTAGTTTCCCATTGACTTGTGCATGGTTGTACTTTCCCATTGAGTTGTGTATGGTTGTAGTTTCCCATTAAGTTGTGTATGGTTGTAGTTTCCCATTGAGTTGTGCATGGTTGTAGTTTCCCATTGAGTTGTGTATGGTTGTAGTTTTCCATTGAGTTGTGTGTGGTTGTAGTTTCCCATTGAGTTGTGTATGGTTGTAGTTTCCCATTAAGTTGTGTATGGTTGTAGTTTCCCATTGAGTTGTGCATGGTTGTAGTTTCCCATTGAGTTGTGTATGCTTGTAGTTTCCCATTGAGTTGTGTGTGGTTGTAGTTTCCCATAGAGTTGTGTATGGTTGTAGTTTCCCATTGAGTTGTGTATGGTTGTAGTTTCCCATTGAGTTGTGTATGGTTGTAGTTTCCCATTGAGTTGTGCATGGTTGTAGTTTCCCATTGAGTTGTGTATGGTTGTAGTTTCCCATTGAGTTGTGCATGGTTGTAGTTTCCCATTGAGTTGTGTATGGTTGTAGTTTCCCATTGAGTTGTGTATGGTTGTAGTTTCCCATTGACTTGTGCATGGTTGTAGTTTCCCATTGACTTGTGCATGGTTGTAGTTTCCCATTGACTTGTGCATGGTTGTAGTTTCCAATTTAGTTGTGTATGGTTGTAGTTTCCCATTAAGTTGTGCATGGTTGTAGTTTCCCAATGAGTTGTCCATGGTTGTAGTTTCCCATTGAGTTGTGTATGGTTGTAGTTTCCCATAGAGTTGTGTATGGTTGTAGTTTCCCATTGAGTTGTGTATGGTTGTAGTTTCCCATTGAGTTGTGTATGGTTGTAGTTTCCCATTGAGTTGTGCATGCTTGTAGTTTCCCATTGAGTTGTGCATGGTTGTAGTTTCCCATTGAGTTGTGTATGGTTGTAGTTTCCCATTGAGTTGTGTATGGTTGTAGTTTCCTATTGAGTTGTGCATGGTTGTAGTTTCCCATTGACTTGTGCACGGTTGTAGTTTCCCATTGTGTTGTGTACGGTTGATCTAAAACTAAAAGTATTTCAGCACCAATATTTAAATTAATTACTATTTCTTTGAAAATAACTATCACAAACGTACCTCGTCAATTCGCTGACTGAGACCATGAAGGTAGAATTACTAACTACTGGACCTCCATGCTGAGACCACCTCCATGCTGAGACTGAGACCGAGAGTGAAGTTAAACTTGGTGTTTTCTTTTGTCACGGTCGCCTCTCTCTCTAGCCCGGCCATTTTAAAATCCACAGCAGTGTGACGTACGTACCGTGTTCACGTCGTCCGCACACACAGGGGTATGGGGCCGTGACTATTATTTAAATACATTAATATTCAGTGTTCTCATAATGTCATTAATATTCATGAGCTCATCACAACTGAAGAACAAACGACACGGAAAAGAGACTAACCAAACCGCGGCAGCGCGCTGGTACCAACAGCACATATACCGTTTACAAATTAGAAGAGAAGCAGGGAACCAGCGTCAGTTACCGTAGGACGTGCATGGTTGTAGTATGTGGTTTAGCTTCATATGTCTGTTTGGTTATATATCTCCCTTTGCAACATGCCATTAAAACGTGCACGTTTTTGTTTACGCTGGTAACCCAAAGTGATACGATTGAATTCCATACGGAAAGTCGGCACACCATTCATGGGGCGACCTCTTGAGCTCGTATCGAGAGGCAAAGATAAACTTGGTTCCTAGTCCTCTGATCATTTTTTTTCTTTTGCGCGTCAATTCCGCCCACATGAAATGGCAAAGGAGGATTAGTGGTAATTATTATTCATAAACACATAAAATACATAAAATCAAGATTCAAAAGCAGCTACAAAACTTTCTAAAATATTGTTACCTCGCAAAACTGTTAATTGGGTTTGGGGATGCAAAGGGTCTGAATACGTTTGGTAATTAATGCCAATACAAACTTACGTGGTAAGAAGTACAGCAGCTTTGGATAGTATAATGCAGTTTGAGAAACACTTCACTTCAAAGTACTGCGGTTATGGAAAAAGATTTCACTCTTATTCCAACAAATTTGAAACTGAAAAACGTTACTGTAAGAATTTGGTTTAGGGTTTAAAAAAAAAGGTGGTTAGGGTTAGGATGAGTAGGGTTAGGGTTAAAGGGTTAGGAAAAGGGTTAGGCTAAGTGTTAAAGTTAGAGTTAGGGTTAGGATTGGGGGTTAGGGTTAGGATTAGGATGAGGATTAGGGTTAGGGTAAGGAATAGGGTTAGGGTTAGGATGAGGATTAGGGTAAGGGTTAGGAATAGGGTTAGGGTTAGGAATAGGGTTAGGGTTAGGGTTAGGAATAGGGTTAGGGTTGAAGTTAGGGTTAGCGTTAGGATTGGGGGTTGGGGTTAGGGTTAAGATGATGATTAGGGCTAGGGTTATGGCTAGCGTTAGAGTTAGGGTTAGATTAAGATTCTTACATGTGATTTCTCAAAACGCCTTACAAAAAAATCACAACTGAATTGTAAATAAAACAATTAATTTTTGTTTATTTGTCGGATTAGGGTTAGATCAAACAATTAGGGTTTGAAAAAAAATCTTTTGTTACTGGATTTGGCGTAAATAAAGCATGATCAGTTAAGGTTTATCTTTGATTTTAAATCATAAAATAGGAACTGAACACTTTGGAAACAGTCATGAAAAACGGCAAAACTCCACTAAGTCTATTTATTTTCCCCCTTTTTTCTTTGCATTTTTTGAAGTACTATATTACAATGAGCATTTACAGGGGTGGATATTTCTTGGGTATTCTATTCGAATGGAAGTTTGTTAAATTCGTAATAAAAACTACAAAATCTTTCGTTAGAATGTTGCTTTCTCCCCACAAAATATAAATAATAATTGGATTTGGCATGAAAGGACGTGCTCAGGAATGCCTTATTTTTCAATTGAAATAAAAATTATTATATACATATTTTCATATAAAAAAAATTAAATGAAAAAAAAAGGAATGGCTACGCCCTCAAATATTTCTTTTCTTTTAATGAAAAATAAATTTAGTCAGTAATGATTTTCTATGCTTTAATAAAATCGCAAATTTTAAATTACTGAAATGCAATAACAGAAAACGATACGGGAAGATATATTTTCAGTGTTTTTATTTGAATGAAAGCGGCGAGTATTCATTTGCTTTTTGAAATATTAGAGATTAAAATTAATAATTTTTAAAATTTTAAACAAAATAAATATATTTTTTAAATGTTGCTATCTCGCAAAGTACAATCAATAATTAGTCTTTTTTGAGACATGGTGTGGACACTAAATAAGTGCATTGTTTGGTTTGGGTGTATACAGAGACAAATTTACCTGAACTTTTAGTATCATTGTCTTGTGTCCACCATATCTCATAATGGCTTGTTTGGCATAACGAAAACGTGCTCAGGAATGATTTTTCTATCATTTTAAAACCCAATTATTAACCACATTTTGCGAAATAACAACATTTTTAACAATATTTAGCGGGGTATTATTTCAACAATGTAATGTTGTAGAAGTGATTAGAAAACATAATCCATTTTTTAAATACTTGATTGTCAAATCGGCTCAGCAAAATGCACGCAAAAAGCTCTTGCTTATTGTCATTAAATAGACGTTAGTTTTGCATCGGTGTAAAGTTTTTTCCCCTTATACACCAATTCGCACTGTACTGTATTCTCAGTGCTTTCCCGAGTCCCTGGCAATAAATCAATATACCACTTGGGTGGGATTCGAACCCACGACCTTTGCCACCAGGCTCGTGTCGATTTAAAAGAAAATCTTTTGCAGAACAGTCAAAGCATGGAAACAGCATTATACGTGTCGCTTTGTCCCTTATGCAGATTCTTTGCATTCTTCAGGCCAAAATCTCACAAGATGCAATTCTCTTTGTTATGCAAATGAGACTTTTTGGTGTCTAACAGCAATGCTCTTTTTTCGACGACAGCAGCTGCAGTGCAGTGGAAACGTGCTCCGGAGTTTTACGTGGGTCAAGCTGGACAACAACTCAGCTGGGAAAATCTGAACTGAATATTTCAATGTCGAGTTTGCCGCCACCGAGAAATATGCTAACAATAACATCAGACTTAATTATTTTGACTGCTGAGCTTTCGGTTGCTTGCGAGCTCCATCGCTGGGATTCTTCAGTTCCCTTATGATAGAAGGAAGACAGGACCTAGGTGGCCCACTACCAAAGAGGACGAACCCCGCCCGGGAGCAGAGGGGCGAGTGCGACATCGAGCCCGGGGGCACCAGACAACACGCTGTCTCCCGCTAATGCGAACGAGTTGAAAGGTAATTAAGGAAGCTAATGAATTTGGACCAGATAATTACGTTGCCATAAGTAATTTGGTATAATCTATACTTTCGACCTAAAGACCACTCAATCAAATTTAATACAATTCGAATACTTCTTGCCTGCGTTTATTAGAAGGAGGGCGATTACCCCCCCCCCCCACACACACACACACAAACAGGTTAAATCAGAACCCTGCGGCGGCAGTACGTGTATACTGTCGCTGCAGTAAGAGTGACTGGATTTTTAATTAACTCAAAAATGAGTAAAGTTAGGCTTGCAAAGCTATTTGACAACGGTCATAAATTTCCTTGATAGGGGTATCCCAATTTAGAAAGTTTGCAGACTATTCTTTTTGCGTTTTGCTACACATGAAAAATAATGTGGTATGTTGGCTAAAAAAAACTCAAAATCGGGGTAGTATTTTCTAAGTTGATCGTTTGAAGTGATGTCATACAATGGAATGGGGTATGTGGAGGAAGGAATGGAAGTTCATAAGAATAACTACTTGCATCGGGCCATCGGGGTATTATGTTTTGAATGCATGGTGGCTACATGGTCATTATTTTCACATACCACAGAAGAAGACATTAATTTTAAAGACTTTCATTTGGTTGAATTTACACATCAAAAATGGTTTGAAAAAACGTATTTACTATAATAGCACTGGGAATCCGCTGGGGTTCACATTCTTATGTGATCTTTTTGACGACCAGGGAAACTGTCCATTTTTTAAAGTTCATTGTTGATATATATGGAACCAGTTAAAGTAAACCGGAGACGAACTTTACATGTTGTTGCGTTTGAGGACAGTAAACTTTAATCGTGAGGTTTTCTTTTTGTGTTTTTCAGACCTTTTCTGTGACTCTCTAGATGAAGTTGAAGGTCTCCATAGAGTGTTGGCTTCCGACTCTGGCTGATCCATGAAGTTGAAGGTTTCTGTGGAGTGTGTGGTATTGGTTTTCTGACGATGTGGAGTTCTATAAAGGTAGAAGGCAAGCTCTTTGGGACATCGAAAGGTAAGAGAAGATCTAACCCAATTCCCTCCCCATTGATGCAGGATGCTCAGCTAAGTTCTTGTTGATGTTGTCTACTTGTATTGTTTCATGGTGACGTCAAATGTATATTCCCGTGGGCTTTTTGTATGGCATGTTGCATTTGGTCGTGGCCAGTGATGCATCTTTGTTAGATTTTGTTCTCGTATTTTTTGGACAATTTTCCTGAGGAAGTTGCAAGCTGAAGCTCTACATTGACATGTTAACTTTAAAAAAGTTTTCATATGAATAGTACATAGTTAAAACCATGATAGATACTAGGCAACAGTTACTGTAGTGCGCATATATAAATTTCTTTAAACACATTTTTAAGTAAATGAATAAACGTTTTTGATGTCACATCCTCATTTTTTGACCGAGAAACCTTATTGATTCAACGCGATAAACAAGTTTTATATCATTAAACTATACTGAAAACCCCCGTTTTTATATTAATATTGGGCAGTAGACAAAATTTGTCGATGCCCAGGGAACATAAACTAGAGATAAAGACTTTAGGTAGCCCTGTGGCTGTTTTTTCATCCACGTCATTTGAACAGACCCCTTCTCTCTCTTGGACATAAGATTGTACATCTCTGCCAATCTTGCAGTTAGACATTCTCTTAAAAATGTCATCGTAAATGCAATGATTATTTATACAAAATTTAAGGAATTCAAAGTATGTTGCTCAAAACATCATCCCCAAAGACCCCTCAACCGTCCCAATTATAATAAACAAACAAACGTAATATATTGAAACTCCATGAACAATAAAGGAAAGAAAGTACAAAATATAAACAATAAAAATAAATAAATAAATATATATGTAAAATTAGCAATCCGTTTCTGAGTTTATTGATTTGGGAGTATTTAACTGGTTCAAATTAGTGAAGCTAAATGAATCAGTTTATGTTCCCAATAAACGAGCTCTACATAAATTGGGTTAAGTCTTTTTATAGGGTATAATAAGGTAGAATAAAAACGCGCCTGCACGCTTCAATTTGCGTCAAAGTTAACACAAAAATTAAACTCTTTCCCATCTAACAGGAATAAACATCTCAACAACAACAACTTGAACCAGGGTAGTAATATATATTTTTAAGGGGGTGGGGTGCAGCAACAGTGTCTGTCAGGCGCTGCAGAAGAAAGCTCTAAAGTCACACTTTTCTCTGCGCCTGCGCATAAAACCAAAAAAGAAGAAGCTGCTGCTGTCATTCCAGAAAGTAAAGTAGTCAACAATGCACTGGTGGAGAAGCCTCGATGGTGTAGGAGGAGCAACCATGAAGATCCCAATGCATGGTAAGAATGGTAAGTTAACAGGCCTAAAATAAGAAGTTTAGGCCTAGAACATACTTGATTAACCTTTCATTTTTTAACAGGTTCAAGTCATCAGTAGGTAAAAGGTCAGGTATAGTATTGCTTAGTCTTGGTTTCAAGGAACAAAGTGATTTTTCACTATCCCTTTTCCCGGTTTCTCTGAAAGAGTTTGAGATGAAAATTTTCGAATGCATTTCAAATAAGTACCCTGAGCCAAGACTAAGCACTAATTTTTCGCCATTAGCTGTCACTGAACTGGGATGTCTACTGTGCGACATCGTAGAGGTCAAGTCAGTTGCAGCACTGAATAAGTAATTTTGTAAGTACAAAGGTCACATGAGTAAGGTGAGGTAAGGTAGGTTGTGAACGTCCAACCACCCCCCAGATTTTAACAAAGTTTGTTTCCACAGCATTTAACGATTTTCTTCTCCCACAGCTTTTAACACCTTTTAATCCACACTTTTAGCCGCTATCCCTACCAAAGCTGCTTTTAATCCCTTCTCTATTCTGTAAGTATTGGTAACTGGTAAGTATAACTTAAGCTGATTTGGGATTTTAAAACGAAATGTAAGAAGGATTGGATTTAATTATTGGATATCTGCTTCATTTGAACCTGAAAGCTCACATTTTTAAAACTTCTTACCAACACCAATCCATCTGAAACAAGATCAACATTGCTTCATTGCCTGTTTTACACCCGAGATCGAAATGAGCGCAATGAACGTCTCAGATACGCCGAAAAGACAAACGGTTGGTTGATCAGTGAAAACTAAATACATGAATTCACTCTAATGAAAGCCTGAATGTAATCATTTCTTTCTCTTTCTGCATGTGTGATCTGATGGCGTTGCCGGTGTCCGATAGGGGGTTTGGAAGAGTTGGCACCAGGAGAGTGATTTATAGTAAAGGTATCCTGCTTAGTACATCTCAGATAAGGTAAGAACAGGTAAGGTCACGGCCTAACCTTTACATCCACAGCTTCTAACCATCTATTTTCCTTCCCTAGCTTTTACCATTTTTCCATCCACAGCTTTTAACGATTATCTTCCTTCAACTTTTAACCATTTTTCCTTTACAGGCTGTTTAACTATTTTTCCATCCACAGCTTTTAACGATTTCCTTCCCGCAGCTTTAAACCAATTTTCCTTGACAGGTTGTTTAACCATTTTGCCTTTTTAAGACATTTTTTTATTAGGTAAGCTTGGTGGGTATAATTCCGGGTACAAAGTCAGGTACATGAAGAAGTGTCTTGAGCAAATGTTTTAAATGAAGTCGGACAATGAAGTACTTCTGGAAAGTGGGTTGGAAAGAGGAGACATAATGATCAGGTGCAAGTATGGCAGGAAGGTCAAGTATATAAAGGTCATAAAGGTCAGGTAATCCCTTATATTGCTTTATATAAAAGTTACCTTCTCCATTCTCTTTGATCCTATTCTCTATGCTAACATGGAGCCGGGGATGTAGCCTCAGCCGTGGTTTGGAAAAAAACATTTATTATTATGGTTTAATTCTATTGGGTAAACAGAGTAAAGTCGGCTGCAAGGAAAATTAGAACTCGGCTCAAATTCCAAAACCAAAGTTGCCCGCAAAGATGGCACCTCTCAGGAACTATGTATAGAGAGTTTGGACAATACTTCAATAAACAAAGTCGCTTTCAGATATCATTTATATTCGTACATTGCATTGTAAAAGCCCTCAGCATTTTCATAGCGTATTCAGGGTCTTGGCCAACTGGTGAATAAGACAACTATGAGTTAACATTCAGCCAATCTGAACATTAAATGACGTATAAACTTGTTATGAGTGGTCACATTTTTGTTTTCTTTGATGGCATCGCGTGTACCCATACATCAATATCAATGATAATATTGGCGATTATAATGATGCTGCAAAACGCTTACAGGACAGATCCTTGTTCATGCACCTCCTGGCTGAGGTTCATGCGCTAATAAATATCTTGTCAGAAATCATGTCAGCACAATGATCACATGAAGCAGTTAAAGATCTTTCAAGCAGAGATGCTCTCGAAGTTTAGTTACCAGACGCCTTCCATAATTATGAATAATGTAAGACAAAAATCTACGCCATCGAGTGATACGTGTCCCTGATTGGCTGAAATGTAACCCATTTATGACAATTAGTCTATGATTTTTTTTAAAGTTAATCTCCACTTTATAAGTAATAAAATATTGTTCTCTCCTTTGGAATAAAGAATCTTCCTGTTTTTATTTTTATATTTTTACCACAAGTTGTAAATCAAATTTTGTTATGTTTGGTTAACAACATAATTTACATGGTCGAACATTTTTCCGTTTTGGGATGCTAAAATGTAATAATAATTATTAAAAGTAGGCACAAGGACCCCTACAATGGTAGGCCTATGTATCACTGTTTATTTTTGGCCTTGCGTATTTCTGAAAGCTAACTGCAGTAAAGTGGGTCACAAATAGGTTGCTAAAATTATCTACATTAGCAACTATCCATTATTACTCCTGGCCGAGGAGAAGCAATTACAGTTAAGTGTGTTTCTTGGTTAAGGAAACCAGCATCACAGACGGCACAGATTGGAATCCACACTCCTATAAACTCAACCACCACACCATAACTTTAGTTCAATGCAATTAAGGGCCGCTTATGCCACCACGAAAGATACTGAAAATGTTAGGGTGCGCATATCTGTAACTAAATAGAAGTGAATGTTAATCTATTTAGTGCAAATAGATTATAATAGTTATAGGTATGGTATACTTTTGGTAACTGCCAAAGACCAGTTTCCTCAACATGCATATAGAATAACAAACCTGTAAAAATTTGGGCTCAACTTGTCACCGAAGTTGCAAGAAAATAATGGCCGAAAAAACCCTTGTTGCATAGAATAATATTGTGTGCTTTCAGATGCCTGGCCCTTGAGAAAAGCTTTTTCAGAAATTAAAATTTGTGAGTGAAACACTACCTCTTTTTCTATCAACAGCTCCCCAGTGCTCTTTACCAAGTACCATAAGTTGTTATGGTCGTAACTTGTGGAGTATAATTATACCAAAAGTACATCCTGCCTTTAGAAGGTATTAGTTTTCAAGTTGGAGTCAATATTTATCGTCACTTAAAAGTTGTTCTGTTTATTTTTGACAAGTAGATAATCCAATGAGCTGCTTAAGACCAAAACTTTGCATAGCATATGGGGGATGCTAAAAATAAAGTGGCAACAAGCCGATGGACTATGCCATGTGCATTATTCAATTATCACAAATTTATTTATATGTAATATATATTTATTAAGCAATATTTTCTTAAGCAGCTCTAGAGAGCCGGTGTCCTATAGGGAAATGTGTACCCCGGAGATTCTGTCCCCCAGAATAATGAGAAATTAACTTGGGCTGAAGGAGGTTGATTCAAAAGAGGGCGCTATCAGAAGAATTTTGTACACAGTTCACCTTGTGGGGGATAGAATCTCCTGCCACACCGGACCCTCAGCCCAGTTCAGTCGTTTCTATAACTGTATCCATTGGCTTTGGCTTTATGTGTTTTTATCGCAGACAGCTAGCGACAGACAGCTACTATTAAGGAGGGGGGGGGGGGGGTTGAACGCCGTAAGGTCACGTTATTAATAAAATAAGGTACATGCAATCGCGTAACCATTTTTATTTGTTTATTATTTACTTCTTTCTCTTGAAACAAAGAGCCTTTCAAAAGTGACCAGCACTACTGTGATCCGTAGGCCCGAAGATACCTGTGTATTACAGAAACGACAGTGAAGAAATATTAATTTTTTGATGTGGGAGGAAAACCATGAGTGTCTTTTCATTCGGGGGAGGGGCGGGGTAGCGGGGTCAAAGATATAGTATGCGAAGTTTCGAAAGTGTAAGAAGGAAAAATTCCTTTGGGGGAAATCAAGGGGTTGCGAAACACAAGTTTTCACCATAGTTTCTGAGAAATACCGGAACCCTTGGTAAATCCAGGGCAAAGTTTCAAAAAAATATGCATGCTTTCCTGTTGGATACTACAATTAAGGCTTTTTGGAAACGCAGGCTTTCAGGCCTGGATAACAACCGGAAGCTTGGTAATTCCAGTGCGCCGTTTCGAAAATACCCAGGTTTTTCCTTTTGACAAAAACAAAGATCTTTGCAAACACTGGTATTCAGGATCGGAAAATAACTGGAAGCTTGGTAATTTCAGTGCGCCGTTTCGAAAATACCAAGGTTTTTCCTTTTGACAAATACAAGGGTCTTTGCGAAACGCAAGTTTTCAGGCTCGGAAAATAACTGGAAGCTCGGTAATTCCAGTGCGCCGTTTCGAAAATACCCAAGTTAGACAAAACAACGTTCTTTGCTAGTTGAACTCTTGGTGGCGCTATTGCAAATGCACCGTGCGAACGTTTACAGCTTGCGTTTAGTTCTGGATTCGGCTGTACCTTTTTCCCTTCCAAAATGTCGCTCGAAATAGAATCTGCTGAGTAAGTTTTATTCAATATTTGTAAAATAACTTGCGTATCAAAATAGTGTTATCAGATACGACCTCAGAAAGTCATAATTCTCATAATTGTTATTGTTGTTTGGTTGTTCATTCTTAACTCGACCAACGGCGAAAACGCAATTACGTTGGTGTGTGTGTTTTTGTATTCACTCAACTTTGGTTGGGCCCAGCAGGTTGGATTCGGACTCCGCCGTTGCACGACAGGGCAACGGTTACTGACATCCTACCATCTGTTTACTTTTTCTACTGAACTGTTGTATCTAGCTGCTATGTGTGGAAAATAAGGTCCCCCCCCCCCCTGCCATTGCAAAAAAAGGAAGAAAAAAAAGAAAAAAGTTCACATTTAATTACTACAGAATTGTTAAAATTATCCTTGGGTGACATTATTTTCGAAACAAAATAGAAATACAAATTTACGTCTTTTTGTTATTTTTTTTACTGACTCAGTATGTGAAAACTTGCGCGAATGAGCCCCCACAATATTCGTAGCAAGTTTGACACTCTCAGTCTCGGGGTATCAATTAAATGTACTATTGTTCGAGTACAGTATCAATACCTCTGTTTTATAACAACATTATGATACAATGACATCGATACCAGACTAACACTTTTTAAATTCAGTTGACGAGAAAGTCGATCAGAGTTTCAATGCATTTCATGCATGCACACACATGCTCTCACGTCAATTGGTAAAAGATGTCTATAACAACAGAAGTGTGGATTTGCTTTTTATTTTCTGGAATAATAAATATCGCCTATAGATTTATGTGGACCCACCAAAAGTACACTAGTTATTGACATGAATTAAATTTCAGCTTCTTAAATCAAGGTAAAAATATGAACAAACATTAGTTAAAATTTTAAAGGCAGGGTATACCTTTCAGTAATTGTCAAAGACCAGTAACCTCACTTGGTGTATCCCAACATATGCATAAAATAACAAACCTGAGAAAAATTGGGCCCAAATGTCATTGAAGTTGCAAGAAAATAATGAAAGATAAAATGCCCTTATTGCAAAGAATTGCGTGCTTTCAAATGCCCGAGAAAGGCTCTATGTCTGAAGCCTTTCTCAGATCAAATTGTCGGTGAAACATTACCTCTTTCTCTGAAACTATTACTTAAGGGGGGTCCTTTCTAACAAAGTCTTTTTAGTATCAACAATTCTCCAGTGCTCTTTACCAAGTATGTTTTTATGGTCAGTAATTTTTGGAGTAATTACCATATCCTCCCTTTATGGAAGACGGTAGGTAAACAAAATTATACTTGGATGGAAGATAGATAGGTGCACTGTAAGAAGTTTGATTTACAAATCTCCTAATGAAGTTCGATTTCTTTTTCTTTCTTCAGTGTAATCCGCCTCATCCAACAGTATCTTAAAGAGAGCAATCTTCATCGCTCCTTGGCTGTCCTTCAGGAAGAGTCTACGGTGTCCTTGAATACAGTGGACAGTATCGACCAGTTTGTATCGGACATCAACAATGGGCACTGGGACACCGTTCTGCAGGCTATCCAATCACTCAAGCTTGCGGATAAGATGCTTATTGATCTCTATGAGCAGGTGGGACTCTTGGTTGTAGTTGTTGAAATCAGAACGAACGCTTTGGCTCTTTGTTGTCACGATTCACCAATCTTAAGTGCTTCGATGGTATTTGTATTGTCATAAATCTCTGTTGAAGCAAAGAGCCCCACATAGTGACTAACCTTGGATGTACACGTGTAGAGCAGACAACGAAAAATTTTCCGTTTAAGATGTTGAAGGGTGGAAAAAAAGAAAGTACATGTAATTAACACTAGTCCCATAGACTATGTGATTTGGCGGTATCCTTCTCTCTAGCAAAAACTAACACCATGGTAAACTCAAGATTTGGGTCCAATTTCATGGCTCTGTTTACTGCAGAATTCTGCAGTTAGGGAGCCCTGTAAGGTGCATCATCATTCTATGGGACTTGAGCGTGGATTTCTGCGGTAAGCAGAGCCATGCAATTGGGCCCTGAACTGATGGACTGTTATGATTCCCTGTAAAGCATAGTCAGTTTACTATTTAAGTGCAGTCCTCATTTCAACAGAATCTAGCAAAACATGCAGTTGAATTTTATGGGTTTGGGATGGTTGGGACTAAGTAGGGACTACAAACCTACAAAGGTTCTGTTCCGGGACTCAATTCAAATCAAGGTTCACAGAGGGGTAAAAAGGCGGCAAAAGTTAACGCTGGGTGGCCAGCCTGATCCACAGAATCTAAAATTGATTTTAAATTGACATCATGAGTGTGTAACACTAACAGGAGTCTATTGTGCCGTTAGGATGAAGTCTAATTTGATTTGAATGCCCTTATTCATGTTATTCCTTCAGATTGTCTTGGAGTTGATAGAGCTTAGGGAGCTTGGAGCCGCCCGCTCACTGCTTCGTCAAACCGATCCGATGATCATGTTGAAGCAACAGCAGCCGGATCGCTACATGCATCTGGAGAATCTACTCGCTAGATCATACTTTGATCCACGAGAGGTATGCAACATGTTCCGCTGACCCCCACGTTTTGGAAAACATTAATGTAAACAAGAAAGTCACAATGTATTTGAAGTTTTGGTTTTATTGTTACTTATATCCAACACTCAGTGACGCTCATGGCGCTCCAACATTATTCCCCCGGTCACTGGGCCATTTATTTCCATCTCAGCTTTCTGGAGTATACAGCTTGTGCTGCCAAGTATGTAGGGCACAAAGCTAAATCAATCACATGAACTATGTCTGCCCTCACAGCTACCCATCTACCTCAGGGAGAAGGAAATTAATTATGCTTGAAAGTATCATGCTGAAAGAAACAAGTGTCATGACCGGGATTTCACTCACTATCGAGGAGAGTAGTGACCCGACTGAGAGTGGTTTTTTTACAAACATATGTCACTGCTCTTAAGATTCCCCGAATGCTTAAAGGGACACACCGGCTTACTGTTTACCTAATATTGTGATGTGGAATGACAGACAAAAATTTTTAAATGGTTGTTGTAAAAACAAAATCATCAAAATATCACGTAATTAACGAAAAATGTGAAAAAAACAAAACGCGGTCAAAGGTCAGCTTATACGCTTTTCCAGCCGTTGCAACTGTCAAATTTACGTGGCAATGATGCGCGATGTTGTAAGTAGACTGGTGCTCTGTTTATGTATCAATTATAACAATGGCGAGGCATGAGGATACAGACTTCATATCCATCAAGCACAAATTTACGTGTAAATAAAAAAACAGACATGAACCATGCCACTGACCAGTATAATAGAGATCAGTGACATGAGCGGACGTCAGTCCATAGAGCAAGGTTCCTTGCTCTATGGTCAGTCCTAGTCGAAGTCCGCTCGCGGTCGTAACCAATAACTGTTTCGGTTGAACTTGCCATTGAAACAGTTATTGGTTACGACCGCGAAAACTAACCCCAACCTGTATTCTGTATACGACGACGTACTATATTCTGTGTACTTGCAATAATGGAGAACGTTTCTTCGACATCCAAGGATCGGTACAAAAACATCGCAAGGAAAAACACCCAGAAGGTGGTCCAACGAAAAGTAAAAAGTAAAAGAAAAACCACGATAAGTCCAAAGGGAAAGCCAGGAAAAGCAGCAATTTGGGGGGGGGGGTGGACATTGTGCAGCTATCATAGAAGTAGACCAGCTGTATGGGATAAATATTCCCCGTCGTCGTCCCGCGTGTGTAGCGCAGGCAACACGTTGCAATAGTTAGGGGCTAGGGGTATCAGACTAAAACCCTCCTACAAAAACCGTAATTGTTGGTCTGGCTCCCAACCCCTCCGACAAGCTCCCACGCTCACGGCTAGACCGGCAAGCTGGGGAGTTCATGCCCCGGGGCTTGTCTCTCTGGCCCCACGAGACACGGCACCGGCTGTACGGGATATGCCCCAAGGTTTACGTTCCGCTAGCTCCCACGCTGGTGCGCCGTAAAACACGCTTCGGTTGCACGGACTCTCTGAATGCGAATCTTACGTTCGATTTTTCATCATTATTTACAAATTGTATCAATAATCTGAATACATAGTCTTTTTTGTCAAATACTCATGAATAATTTAAAAAAAAAACAGATTTAAATTTGGTTCAGTAATTTACTTGTATACGGCTGGAAGTAAAACTAACTCCGAAAATCACGTGATTTATCCGAACCACTTTTTTGGTTCGGATAAATCACGTGACCTTCGTTTTTTGAAAAATGCTCAAAAACGGCAAAATTTGATGGTTTCTTTTAGGAACCGTTCTTCTCCATTCCTGGAAGACCTTTGAAGGCATATGTTACCCTATTTTGTAGCCCAAATAGCCCAACGAAGCCGGTGTGCCCCTTTAACCTTATCCTATTTTCTTCTGACTCTCATCAGGCCTACCCAGACGGTAGCAGTAAGGAGCGTAGGCGAGCAGCTATCGCCCAGGCTCTGTCCGGTGAGGTGAGCGTGGTCCCACCATCTCGCCTTCTGGCCCTCCTTGGTCAGGCCCTCAAGTGGCAACAGCACCAGGGTCTCCTGCCCCCGGGCGTGACCATCGATTTGTTCCGAGGGAAGGCAGCCGTGAGGGATGAAGAAGAGGAGAAGTACCCGACACAGTTGAGCAAGACGATTAAGGTCAGTTGACGGTAGGAAATACTGGTAGACATCACGAAGCAGTTTCTGTATGCACTCGACTCTGACGGTGTCATTCATAAGACCCAGTAACTCAACTAGCCTGTTTGAGATATGCTGGACACAATATTTAGTGCATTGTTCGGTTTTGGTGTATACATATTTGAACAGATTCTGCAGTGAGATCTTTCACTCTGTCTAATTTTCTAACCTCAACGAAGGATAATATTTTTCTCAACCTACAGACTGTAAGTGATGTTTGAAGCGTTGCGTGATGTGGATTTCATTGTAACCTTAAATAGTAAACTTGCGGGTACAACCATGTGTAAAATCTTTTTGGGTGGAAAAGTGTTGAGTTCTGAGAAGACGCGTTGTGGTCTCAACATTTTTAACAGGCTGCTCTGCTCGTCTTCAGGGCTGTATTTTTAAACTAAGTAACCTTCAAACATGCGCATTGCTTTGCCTCTGTACATGTATGTGAGCTAACAGGAACTTTTTTGTCCATGTTGAATAATCAAACAGTTTGGTCAGAAATCGCACGTGGAATGCGCCTCTTTCTCACCCGACGGTCAGTATCTGACGACTGGCAGCGTGGATGGGTTCATCGAAGTATGGAACTTCACCACCGGCAAGATCAGGAAAGATCTCAAGTATCAAGCTCAGGTACAAACCAAATGAGTGTACACAATGTACAACTCATAGAAATAGACTGCTGTGTCTGCTGTGCATGCCCTCTTTGTTAGCTGTGGACAATATCAATAGGGTGTGACATGCCTGTAAGGCAAAATTTACCAGATCAACCAACCGGAAAGCTGAAATTTGTCAGACAGCAGTGCGCAATAAAAATACTTTGTAGCAGATATGCACTGATAACACTAAACACAATATTCTTAGAGTTGTGTTAACTATGGTAGTTGTTTTATTCTCACCTCCCTTTAAACTTTGAGTCAAAGCTTGGCTTTAAAAGAAGAGCGGTATTCATCTCTTTTTCTCTCCTTTAATTTAAACCTTAACCATGCCCCATCCAACCCTTCAAAATCCAACAGCATGTTTTGTTTGATTCTGTTGGACTGAGGACTGCTCTAGTAAACTGATTATGCTTTACATGGGATCAGTCATACCACCATAATCAGAGTCCAACAGTTTGGGTGTCGAGTTACCATGAGGTGTTGGATTTTGTTAAAGTGAGGAAGGATCCAAGTAAATCACCCAAGGGAGTAGTGCCAGGTTCATATCGAACATGAGTTATGTGATGAGGAAACAGGTATGCCCTGTTTTCCATTTGTGACGCAAAGAAATTTGAACCGGATGAACCGTATGAACCGGACCTTAGGGTTTATAAATGATTAGTTACTTTATCATAAAATCTTATAAGTTACAAATTAGAAAGTTCCTTAAACTGAACTAGAAACCTGGGCTAAATTTTATAAAGCTGTTTAGCAAGAATTTTCTGCTTGGCAAATTTCTTTGCTAAGCAATAAATGTGCAGGGTACCAGTTTCAGCAGTGTAAATTGTGTTGTATTTCGGCTGGTAACCTGTTTCTGCTAAGCAAGACGTTTGTGCTTACAGGCTTTTTATGAAATAGTGCCCAGATTCATCTTAGTGGCCTGGTGTTTTATAACCTATTTTCTTGTACATGGCAATTTTTTTCAGTACTTGCATTTCAAATCAATAAAGAGGAATGAAAAGTGTCTGCAAAGCAGGCATGAAATTTCTCAGGATTTTTCATGATTTCAGGATTTTCTCAAAACCTCCTAGAGCCTTCAACTTTTCTTGAAGGAAGTGAAGCAATCACCAAAGAGAAAAAGATATAGTCCACATTGTGTCCAAACCTGTAGTGTTGTATTTCTGGTGATGCACAGAGTCTGTTAACCTCCCGAATTGGAACATCTGAGAGGTTTTGGGTCTAGAATAAAGGGGAACCCAGACCCGCAAGCCATTTTTCCAGGAATTTTCACATTTGTCCAATCTCATCCCTGGCAAAGAATACTCCACATTTTAATTGTTAAATTTCTTTGGTTTAAAGATGTAACCAGAGCTTGTGTTTTCTTGTGTTGTGTTCAGGATAGTTTTATGCTTATGGACGATGCTGTGTTATGCATGTGCTTTAGCAGAGACAGTGAGATGTTGGCGACTGGTGGACAAGACGGCAAGATCAAGGTTTGTAACCAACAAGTTCAAAACTAAATTCTGCATTTTGATATATCCTTGCATCAGTACAGTACAAATACATCATAACTTGAGGGCTTGAATTTTACTCTGGACCACAGGCCCAAGGCCAGTGATTTGAGTGCTGGACAGTCAACTCAGGTCTGGACAGGTTTCAATTGAATAATAGTTAGTTACTGTGTAATGTTTAAGTAAATGTCAGTAGAATTTATAGCAAATCTTAATCTTAGAAGATTAATTTTCTTGTTGCGTCAGGTTTGGAAAATCATCACTGGTCAGTGTTTGAGACGGTTTGAAAACGCTCACAGCAAAGGAGTGACTTCGGTCAAGTTCTCCAAGGATGGTAGTCAGGTGCTGAGTGCATCGTTTGACCAGACACTCAGGTAGGGTTCTCTGTGTAAATCATAGTCTTATTCCCTACTCGCTCATCTTCTATAGAAATATTCTATTTAGAAAGTTATAACTCTATGATGGACACCAGCATCTTGTCTTCTAAAGGATGTAGAGGTCAGGTTGGCTCAGTGGTTTCTTGCTTCTTGTTTCTTTCTTCCTGCCTTTCACTTCTGTGGACCCTGGTTCAAATCCCGCCTTGGACCAGAGCACCACATTTGGGTTGGGTTTTCAGTCTCTACTTGATTGCATGGGTTTTCTTTTTTAGGTCTTTTCTCCCACATTCATAACAGATGTAATCATTGACTTCTCTAATATACGATGTATGAATTTATTTACTTATTTGTTTATTAATTTATCTTTTCCAATTTTGATTCTTAACATTTATGTACATGTATTTAGTAGTCACATGTATCTGTAAATTTAAAGATTCTTTTATTTTTTGTTTTCCCTTTCCTGTAATTGGCGGTTCATCCACTGTTGGTTTGGACAATAAATACAAATACAAATACAAATACAAACACGCAGGGACCTTCCAGGGTTTGGGTTACAGTGCTGATCACTTTTACTGCCAGAAAGATTTGTAAGGAATATATTCTCCTTTATTTAATGTTGTCTGTTCTACTTTTCAGAATTCATGGCCTGAAATCAGGCAAAAC
This sequence comes from Pisaster brevispinus, assembly GCA_023634235.1. Classification (NCBI taxonomy): domain Eukaryota; kingdom Metazoa; phylum Echinodermata; class Asteroidea; order Forcipulatida; family Asteriidae; genus Pisaster; species Pisaster brevispinus. The sequence continues at coordinate 16,798,078 of JAMKCF010000005.1, read as the reverse complement.
GCTGAAGGAGTTCAGAGGTCATACATCCTTCGTTAATGAAGCCGTGTTTACAATGGATGGTCACAACGTCATCAGCGCTTCATCTGATGGCACAGTCAAGGTACAAACACAGATACTGACTGCTGGATTGTATGTAGACTGGTCCCCTGCCTTTATCCGCAAGGATAAAGGCGGGCACTGGTCTTGCAAACCCTGAGGTTTCATTGGATATATAAACACATGCAATGACATAAAACTACCAGACTGATACTACACATATGAGTTTGTACTTATTATGGCATGCAGGGTCAAAGGTACATCTGGCAGGCAACCAGTAGGTTCTAAAGGCCGGTACCTGGCGTTATTCATGAGCCTCGACGTGTAACTTCAGGGCCTAATTTCATAGAGCTGCTTAAGCACAAAATCTAGCTAAGCACAACAAAATTATGCTTACCAGAATAAGGTTACCAACCAAGCTACCATGCCATATGTACATTTTGTGACTGGTATCCTGCTCATTTCTGCTTTGCAGACAATTGTAAAGCAATATTTTCTGCTTAAGCAGCTCTATGAAATTGGGCCCTGATGTTCGGGCTAGATTGTATGGCACTAGAAACTGGTTGAATCAATTCAGGGTGGTGGGTTGGGAGGGGTCTGTACATTCTAGAGAGGAGCTTTTGCATCGGTCAGAAGGTCACATTCAATGCCTTCTTGATGGAATACCATCAAAATACAGAAATGAGCTAACAAATTTCCTGTACAAAAATGTACAGACCCATATATTTGGAACATGGCACCATTTAATGTTTTAGGATGTTGACAAAATTTGCACTGGAAAGGTAGCAAATACAGTGGCAGTTTGTGAGGTAAGAGACTTGTAATTTGTTTTCTCATTTTCATTCATGAGTTTATCACAAAATGGAGTTCAACCTTGGAGCCCTTCTTTAATATACGGCAGCTTTGGTTTTGCATATTGTCAGCGTACAGTAATGATAACTTTCCTCGCTCACGATACCACAGGTCACAGGTCTTGTAGTTTGTCATTTACTTTCGTCATTAAAATAATTGTACAAGACCAATAGCAGCTTCTTTTGCTTTATATTTGCAAATTATATATTTGTTTTATATGAGGGTCACTGAGTGACAGATATGAGCGCTATACAAGAAGCCATTATTATTATTATTTATAATTGCCTAACAGTTAAAAGACGTTTTTACTAGAAATGCTACAAAACTAGTTCGTCAATCTTAAAATATTTGACTAGAGTAGCTGGACTTGTTCAGTTGATAAGTCACTTGCGCAGTGCGGAAAGTACTGGACTCTGGCTGATGGTTCAGTGGGTATTTCAAAATCTGACTTTATGTATTAAAAGGAACTAAAACAGGTTTGTTGATAAGATATTTCTTCTTCTTTTTATTATTATTGTTATAAAAATTAATTTCATCAGTGTCCTTGCATCTCACAAAATGTAGTTTAACATTATATTCAGTGACACAGTGACATATGGTAAAGTAGGCTAAAAAAGTGCATATGCAGTATCAATAATTAATTAATAAGAATTATACAATATGTAAAAAGCAGTAGGACAACAATTAGGTTTAGGTGAAGCCGTGGTTCTTGTTCCTTAACCTATTGACAGACAAACAAAGAATAAATACTAAGTAGGACAAATACATATTGTGACAGCATAGGAAAGACAATAGAGCCCAAGATTATGCATCAAGTAGTTACTTTTTCAATTTTCTTGTAAAGATAGGTAGAGTAATTAAAGTGTTTATTGAGTTACGCAGACCATTCCAAAACCCAACGCCATGCTGAACTAGACTCTTCTGATGTAATGATGTTCTTTTGCCAGGAAACAAACATATATGTTTTTGCAGTGCATCAAGTATTGTACGAATGAGCGTTTGAGGTTATAGTGAAAAAAATGAAGGAAATCTTGCAATTGATTTGGTCAATGTTCAGGTGTGGAACATCAAGACGACGGAATGCATAAACACATTCAAATCACTCGGCGGCAGCTCTGGCACGGACATCACGGTCAACAGCGTCATTCCATTCCCCAAGAATACCGAACAATTCATCGTGTGTAACCGCAGCAACACAGTAGTCATCATGAACATGCAAGGGCAGGTAGGAAACATTTCCTTCCCTTTTTTTTTTTTTCTCTTTAAATGAGTAACCCTAATATTATCTGCCCGTTCAATATCACCCAAATGCTTTTTTTGCTTACTGCAATATGATAACATGTGGTGAATACGTCTAAACAGTAACATAGTTAACCTTCCAACTGTTGGACCAATCATTACCAACCACTGTGGTTTTGAATGATAGATAAACAATGCCAGACCGCCCACAATATGATATATGATGAATGCATCTACACAGTACAAAGTCAACTCTCCTACTGTCTGACCATTCATTGTTATTCACTGTGGTTTTGAATGACACATGCACTGTGCCAGCCTGCAATATGGTATAATATGGTGAATTCAACTAAAAACAGGACACAGTCAACCCTCCTACTGTCGGGCCATTAAACAACATCCACTGTGGTTTTGAACGAAAGATGCACTAGGCCAACCTGCAATATGGTTATATGCATGCATCTACACAGTTTTGTGCGTAGAATTTTAATGTACACAACCTGTACAGTGTACAAGTTGCATGGTTCACTGAGAACAGTTAGTCCAATTACTTGCAAAAGTCATGGGGGAAAAATTAGTCAGCTCCCACCATGCGAAGTGAATGGCCACTGTCTTTTATACGCTGTACAGAATCTTTCATTTACATGTAGACATATTAGAAGTGTTCTGTTTGCATGACGTATTTCTCAGTTTGAAGATATTTTAGACACGCTAATTCAAGATCCTAGCTAATATCTTGCTACTGCGTGTACATCAAACAAAGAGCTACATGCATAAGCTGATGGGACTGGAAGCCAAGTTGCATTAATTGTTCTCTTCCAAAGTAGGATCTGCCCTTGTAATACAGACATACTGCCTTTGCAAGAGTGACACTGCAAAGTTTGCCCCACGTGTTAACAATTTAGGCTGAAGTGCTCCATCAATGTTTTGTCCCCCAGTGGTGGCTTGGGTAGCAACCCTTGACATTCAGGTGCTGACAGCGAGGGCGGTGATTTCAACAAATCAGCCGTTACACAACCAGTAGTGGCATTTGAAATCGGTTTTATATAACAAACATGCGCTTGGATGCTGCATGGAGGTGGCTGTTTTTTATTTTCTCCCACTCATTTGCATGTAACCAAACCGAGGCTGCAAGTAAAAGTAGTCTGGACCCCTTTTTGGTGTAATGAAAATCAGTGTGTGTTATTGCAATTACATACAAGGAACTTGTCAGAGAAAAATTACAGTAGATTTAAGATGTAGTTTAGGTTTAAAGGGAAACTTGAACAGATTGTATTTGTCACCCCTTCATTGATATCCAACACGGATCCATGAGGTAGCGTCTTGAAAGTCAGAACAGTACGAGCGTTCTGATTGGATCAGATAAGAATTCCAGCGTGTGCTCATTGACCGTTCCCTTGGACTGCAAGAATGTTCCATTGGAACGATCAAAATACTAATGCATGTTATCACGCGTGTAGGATTGCTCCATACTTTGGTACAATGATGGGGTCCAGCGTAACAGTCTGGCAGTCCAGGGATTGTGGGCATAGAACGTGTCTGACTTATTAGACGCTCCCTTTACTTAGCTGATCTTATATATCTCTCTCTATAATTTGTCCTTCCTCTTTACTGTCTTTGATAAAGTACACACACATGCTTGGTCCAACGTCATGGTGTCTTCATACATTTTGTTCTAGTGTTTATAAGCGAGGAAAATAAAATGGGATTGTGGTGAATGCCCACACAAGTACAGTGCCAGAGATTTCCTGATGTAGTATAGTATCCTGTCTGTTTGAGCTTAGTTTTTATTATTAATAATTTATTTTTTTAACGTCCCCGTTGGTTTTGCAACTTCTCCTATTTGTTTTGTACACACTTTCCCACTAGGAATCTTTACCCAACCGGGACCCTATTGTCATGTGACCACCTTTCCACCAACAGGACTGCCTAAACTAACCAGGGTATTTATGAATACAAGGCATCGTTAGTTTCATTACTAGAATTACTAATAATAAGTAAAAAGTCTCCTTACAGCATAAGTTAATCTGTACTGTTTCTCTACTAGATCGTAAGGAGTTTCAGCTCCGGTAAGCGTGAAGGGGGTGACTTTGTCTGTTGCTGTCTGTCCCCAAGAGGCGAGTGGATCTACTGCGTTGGTGGGGATCTTGTGCTGTACTGTTTCTCAACCACTACTGGCAAGCTAGAGAGAACACTCAATGTAAGCCTACTCAATGTACACTTTAATCCTTAGAATTTGTTATAATTTTTGTTTCAAGTAATAAACCACGAGAGAAACTAACTGGTGTGAACAAAAAAAATTTGACTAAATCAGGATTTGAATCTGCAATCTCTTGATTATTGTTACAATGTAGTTATAAACCAATGAATTGCAAAAGGTAAACGGTAAAACAATTTGGCAATACAATTAAGAGAGGAACAGGTGTGCTTTCAAAGCCCACTTGAAGTCAAGGATAGTTTCTGCATGTCAAATTTGTTCAGGAAGATTGTTCTAAGCCTTTGGTGTTGCAATTGAAAAAAACCTTGAGTTGACGAGAATCTTTTTTTTTGGTGGTCTCCTCTCGTAGGTCCACGAGAAAGATGTAATTGGTATCGTTCCTCATCCACATCAGAACCTGCTGGCAACATACAGTGAAGATGGATTACTGAAACTCTGGAAACCTTGAGGTAGTATAGGTGGAGTGAAACAAACCTCAACAATGGCGAAGTGAGGGGGTGTAATAAGTGGAGAGTGTCTCTCCAGTCAATTCTTACACTTGCGTTATTATTATTTTCTTTTTTTAAGTGTTAAGGTTTTTTTGTGTCAGAATGGGATCTTGTTGGTTTTGGATTTATCTTGTGACAGTGGCAGACGACCATGAGCTAGGTTTATGAGCTTGAAACAGTGGGGAAAAATGCTTTGTGTTAAGGGCATTGCATGAAGTACCAATGTACGCTCTGTAGTCAGTCTGAAGAAATCAACCCAAAAACCTTCTTTAAACAAACAAACAAACAAACAAACAAGCAAACAAACAAACCAATTTTTGTTTGATCTTGATTTTATTGAATGATTAGTCATGGTCAAAAGGTTTTGGAACTATTTTTTTCCCCTTAAATTTGTTTAATGTTCGACCCCATGCCGATAATTGTTGCACGACTGGCCTGGAACAGTGGAAGACATTTTGTACAAAATCTTCTTTTTTTGTTTTCTCTGTACATTGTCAATTTTTACATAATGTAAAATAAACCAGTTGTCTGTAGAAGTAATTAAATCCATAAAAAAACAAACAGTTTCATAAGTTGTCAGTCCCATGTTGGGCCTGGTGTATGTGGCTGTACAGTACTGAATCAATCAAACTCAAAACAAGGGTACAGATAAACATTCCTTCCCCCTGTTAATTCAGCAGGTGTGTGATTTTTTACAGGATTTTTCCCTGTTTTTAGGATTTTCTCAATACCCCTTTCAGCCATTAAATGTTATTGAAAGAAGTAAAGCAGTCACCAAAGTGGTATAACAAAAGTCCAAACTGTGTCCAAACCTTGAGTTTTGTGTTTCAGGTTATGCACAGAGTCGGTGGACCTCCTGACTTGTAACATCTGAGAGGTTCTGGGTCTAGAACTAAAGTGGGAAGCCAGGCCTGGAAGCCACGATTCAGGAATAATTCATCAAATCATTAATCTCATCCCTGATTCAATGAAGGGACGATCTCAACAAACCACTGTATACAAACCAGTATTGGAGATTGTAGTCAGTTTTGTATAAACTATACTCTTGGATGCTGCGTGGATGCAGCTGTTTTGATTTTAACCAAACCGAAGCTGCAAGTGAAAATAGTCTGGACCCCGTTTGGTGTTATTAAGAGTCGGTATGTGTTTTTTTCAGACACTCACAAGGAACATGTCAAAGATAGCTCAAGGGTGCTAGAGGAGGATTACAGGATATCCATGGTAGTTAAGGTTTAAAGGGAGACTTGAACAGATTTCTTTTGGCACTCCTTCCTTGATATCCATCCAGGATCCACAAGGTTAATAGCGTGACGCTACATCCCTGACTGTAATCCTTCCTGTCTATGACAAAATACACACACGCTTGATCTGCACTCATAGGGGTCTTACACTTTGTCTTTGTGGAAACTAGAAGAAACTAACACTTTGGAGTATAATGGTGAATGACCACATAAGCACAGTCAGAGATATCCCGTTGTTGTAGAGTAACCTGTCTGTTTTGGTTTAGTCTTTTTTCTTCGTATTTTTTTTTTTTAAGCCAGGTCCCTTGTGGTTTTGTAGACAACATTCGAATTAGGAATGCCCATGAATTGTCACACCACCAGAATTCCTTTTGTCTGTTCTGTGTCAATGGGTGGATGTGCTCACACTGAGTACACCTCAAAGTAAGGTAGCTATAAATAATAATTTTGCTGGTACAACCATTTATATAAATCTCTTTTGGGAGAAGTGTTTTGGTTCTTAGAAGAACCAACGCTTATCCCAAAAGAGATTGTATGCATGTTTGTACCCGCAAGTTTACTATTGGTGGTTACTTTATCATCCACACCAACGAAAGCTTCAAAGTCGCTTACATCTCGAAATATTGAAACACCGTTGGAGATCACACAACATTTGATCTAATTTAACCCTTACTCCCTTGGCCTTTTTGCCTACAGGCGACCTCAGTCCTCTTCTCTTATGCCACTCCACACCAAATCGTTTGGACCTGGATAAGATTGGAATGCCTGGCCCCTGTGATAAGCGAGTGTTATTTTGTCTGGCAGCCCTCAGTCCTTCTGAATGCTATATTTGGCCGAAGAGGATCGTAGAAGGATTTGTAGGGTTAGGGTTAATTAAGAAATGTTGAAGCAATGACTTCATAATTAGAGTGCATCTTAAAGATTTGTTTTCACTCATTTCGAAAATGATGGACAGAATAGATGTTAGGGTTGTCATCATGTACCTTTGTATATATGTACACAATGCTCACCTTCTTACAGCTTGTAGAGTTATTAATCACTTAGAGTAGTTTGTAAAATTTTGAAATAAATCTCCAGATTGTCAGTCTACAACACTTATGGTTTTGTCTAAATTATTGAAGAGTTGTTGGTCAAGTTATTCTTTATCCATTTGTTTCTTATTTAAAAATTTAGGTCATATCAAAACCTGTTTTTGTATTGCTCCCCTAATGTCAACTTTTGATCTTATTTAGAATTATGATCAGGAATTGCAATATTTCATGTTTGTTCATGTCAGAGTTTAAGTTTATTTTAACAGATTTTAAAGGCCCATAATTTCATCAAAGATGATGAGATCTTATTTAGAGAAATTTGTTTACAACAATTTTACAGGAAGAATTAGCAACTCAAAGGATCTGAGTCTCGACCTTCATTTTATGGGAGCCATGTCCCATTCCACCAACAATCTCCACTTTCCATTATAGCCAGTTGAAACAAAAATACACGTCAAATACGAGTCATTGGTAGTCATCAAAACTTCCCATCCTCCGGGGACCGTGGAACATCTCATCGCGACCCGACCAAGAACTTGTCCCGGAAATTACTCTAATCGGCCCCGGCGAGGCACGGTCAGAGACTACAGGAAAACACCCATTAACCCCGTCCGGAGAACGCCCCAGCGCGCTCGCTGTGTGCCGTGCATTGTGTGCCAGGTGTACTGTGTGTTCGTAGAGACCTGGTGTACACATTGGGGAGTGGTGCTTTTTTACTAGAGGCTTTGGCGAGAAAGTCAATATTAACTGCCTGTGGTATGAAATCTGTTATTTATTCTGCAATAACTATGAACTAATCGATAACAGAGAGTAGGTATTCATTAAATGTAATACCCTGTTTAATTCTTAAGTGGGTCAATTGTCATACACGAATATTTTTCCATAAGTAAATTATTTCAAATTTCTACAACAGAGTCCATTTGTTACAAAACTGTAAACAAAAATTGTTTTCAAAGTTTTTTAACGGAAGTATTGGTATCATTTATACCGAAAAATTCAATCTTTAAAAAAACATAACTTCAAACAAATTATTCTTTTAAATCTGTTTATGCTGTTTGTATTGTTTATAAAAGAAAATATTTCGATTGAGTAACGAATACAGTCTCTATTGACACCACAGTAAATAATATATATATACATATATTTTTTCTTCTTCAGATGTGTATTAAGCACGGTATTCTCAGTAGTTAATACACATCGATATAAGGGCAAGCAACCAAAATAATAGTCTAGATGCAAAATTAATATAAATCGCAGTTCATTTAACAGAAAACGCACACTAGGGTCGACGTGTAAAACCAACCGGCCGAGATGCTCCATTTCATTTTTACAACCTATCCCTCAGGAGGGCGTAGAAGCCAACCTGCTATTTTGGGGGATCACTTTTACGAAAACTAGGCTGCTTAATTGAACAAATACGTCTGAAAAATAAGTATAGTCCTAAAGGCCTGTAATTTGTCTGGATTTTTTTCCTGATTTCAGGATTGTTTTCATTGATCTCCCTGAGACTTGAGATTTTCTTGAAAGGGTCGAAATTGTCAGTATAGAGTGAAAGACCCGGGTCCTGCTATGACCCAAATCTTCAGTTTTAATATTTGAAATGATGCAGAGAGTCTATAAAGACCTGCAATGTTACACACTGTATTCATATATTCTGGGCTTCATTGCAACACCAAGAGTAAATGTTCATAACATGTTCAGGATTTGTCATTGTCTTACAAATCTACCCCTGATACAAGACCGGATCGGAAGACTTTTCATATGAACTGAAACAATAAAATTTACATACATAATCAATTTAGTGTACATGTATATGATTGAACGTAGCCTACATTCTTAAAGCCTGTTATCTTGCATTGACACACATGCACATGTATGTAAAAGCATCTTTTCACAATGAGTTGTCTTATCTCACTGTCTAGTGTACTATTTCCTTTGCATTTAATGTCCTTTGTCTGCCCCATAAAGTATAAGACCACTCAGAGTGGCGTAACCAGACATTTTTTATTAGGGGGGGGGGGCAAGCGAGAGCAAAGACATGGATGAAAACTAAGTACAATTTTAAGATTTAAAAAAAATTAACCGTGTCTTCAACATACAAGTGACCATGCAAAGCAATTGCCTTGTACCACGGAGTAAGACTTCTTCCATGCTTGTGAGAAATGTACAACTGTACAGAGATTTCCTCATTTCAATCATCATATAAGTTTGTAAATCCTTCGCTCGGTTGTTTCAAGTGAAATTATTTCGCTACAAAAAACAAACAAACCCAAAACTAAAAACACACACCATTGGTTCAGAAACACAGATTACGAAACTGATACTTGAGGGGGTAAACTACACCAATAGAAATCTCAAAACCGTAATTTGGTCTTAACCCAGTTTCACTTTAAGCCCCCCCCCCCCCACCCTCTGTAAAAATGTGTCTGATTTTTGTGTGTGTTAATGTAGAAAGGTGTTGGTTCCTATTAAACCAGCTGCAAGCGGGTGATAACCATCGGGAAAATTGTATTCACTGTCCTTGGGGTCCGATGCCGGGAAACGTGTCTGCCAGAGTCACTTTGCGTCCAACGTTCAGAGACATACTAGAAGAGAGGACGTAAATATTGCTAATATCCGACTGAGCAGGTTTTCAGGGGGGCCGTGGGCGCCCGGGGGAACACCCCCAACGTAAATATTAGTTCAGTAGACATGCTGAATTATTTCTCTTAGATTTTCCCACAATTCAATTTGGCAAGATATCCCGTTTTCCCATGCTGCGGTTGCTTCACGGCGAATGGAAAACCAAAACAAAAACCACGAGAATCGATTAAGTGGACAAGATGAGCTTTTCAGGTTGTTGAGATAAAACAAATTGTGCGGTTAATTGAAGCATGTTTTTGAGGTGATACAGTCGTTCATCATGTATTATTGCTGTAAGATATGTAACCTTGAACTAACAACCTCTGTACTGTAACTTAATTGTCGGACACACTCAGGCAATTTTATGCTAGTGTTCGAACGAGTAACCTACCGTTTGGTAACAAGACTCGTTACACTTCAATTATCACTCTAAAAACCCGGGTCAGAATCGACCTGGATTCCGGTCCCGTGGGGCGTGACCCATTTCTTGGTCAGTATGCCCCGGAATCTGAGTCAAAATTGACCCAGAGATGGGTCAAACTGATGCAAAAATCCCATTTGTTAAACCAGTTTACTGGTCAACCTGACACAGAAATTGGTCAGACCCCCTGCGACCCGGGAACCGTGTCAATTCTGAACCGGGAGTTTGTTTTAGATTGTTCGGTAGTTTGGCTCTTATATACGAGTTACAAAAAGTTGTCTTTTTTTCCCCAAAGAATGGTTGCTTGCAATCAAACTCACATTTTCTCACGTATGTCCGCCGTTGGGGGCTGGCTCCGCGTCCACCCATCGACAGTTACCAAGACGGGACCAGCCCTCGACGGTCATTTCCAGCCTCGGTTTGGTTTCCATGGTTTTAATGGAAGGAAAAACAAGATATGTTATGAATGCCTATTGAAGTGTTTGTTCCTGTTCTAGCATGACAAAGGTCTTTACTATTAGAGCCGCAAGTAAAATAAAATACCTAAATCTGAAATTTGCTTAGCATAGTTTGCTAGTAACCAGTCGAAACGCAATGTGATTCATGGATGTGGGCTCCAGGTTTTCACTCGATTTATTAATTAAGCATTACAAAATGTAAGCATGTCTGTAATATTTGGGACGCTAGGAGTGTCCCACATCATGAACATTCAGTAGGCCCTACACGAAAACATAATTTAAGTTATTTGAAATGGAAGAGTAACTATGGTGGCCCTGAAGGGACATCGCATATCGCAAACGTGTGCGCACACGTATGCGATGTCGCGAAATTTATCGCGAATATGTGCGCACACGTATGCAATGTCGTGAAACAATTCGCGAATATGTGCGCACACGTATGCAATGTCGCGAAACAATTCGCGAATATGTGCGCACACGTATGCAATGTCGCGAAACAATTCGCGAATATGTGCGCACACGTTTGCGAATTCATTTGCAATGTCGTGAATTTTATTGCATACCTTGTCGCATACCATTCAATAAAATTCCTAATGAACTGGGGAGTTGTAGCAGCTAGTCTGGGATCGAGACGTACAAATAGATATAAATAGGGTCTGACTAATTTACCTTCGAGCGCACTCTGTTCCTCACGCTTTTCTAATAAGTGAATAACTATTATACTAACCATTGTACCGGTGCTCATTTTAGTGAGAATAGTCCGACGATTGTTTGCATGGACCTTTTGTTTTGTGATATGATGCTGTACCATCACCATGTGGCTGGCCGGCTAGGCATGGCCACACTAAAATGTACCTGCCTAGTACCCAAGCTCCTGCCTTGAAGTATCTTTGGTATACAAGATGGGACCGGGCCACTTGCGTACTCCCTAGGTTACTAACAAATTGCTTGCAAAATGACGCCACCCCAAAGGTATGCGACAAGGTATGCAATAAAATTCACGACATTGCAAATGAATTCGCAAACGTGTGCGCACATATTCGCGAATTGTTTCACGACATTGCATACGTGTGCGCACATATTCGCGAATTGTTTCACGACATTGCATACGTGTGCGCACATATTCGGGAATTGTTTCACGACATTGCATACGTGTGCGCACATATTCGCGAATTGTTTCACGACATTGCATACGTGTGCGCACATATTCGCGATAAATTTCGCGACATCGCATACGTATGCGCACACGTTTGCGATATGCGATGTCCCTTCAGGGCCACCATAAGTAACACACATCTTGGGCGAGGGTTCACAAAGTCACAGCATGTTGATTCGAAAATCACAACTGCTCGGCATTTATTCAGGCTGGTTTGGATTTTCCTCACCAGGAAACCTGTCTGTTCGTGTTCTCTGAGATTGCAATCAATGATGTATAACGATAGAAATTTATCCGAAGCCCTCCATATTTTTTTCAAATATCATATCAACGCGCAGGGTAGGGGTCGCCTGCGTTTCACCTACACCTTGGTTGGGTGTTTCCCTGCTGCGTTTTTTTTTTTTTTTTTTTTTTTTTTTTTTTGGGGGGGGGGGTCACACAATTCGGATTTTACATCGCATAATCATACTGTGGAATTGAATCAAAAGGCAATGGGGAATAATATAAGGTGTGGCCACGACAGAGAATTGAGTTTCACATTCCAGACTGATTTCCATCTTATGATGCAAGACTAATGACTTATTGTTAGAGGGGCACCTTGCATTGGACGCTTGGGCTATAGAAGCTTTTGTTATGTAATATGGCTGCAAAGACGTTTTACAAGTACAACATAAAGATTCACACACACATATACACTTCGAAATTGTTAGGTTTCTGTTTGGAGTCCAAAAGCATTGGTTCTACAAATTGCGAACCATGTTAACATCTTTCTAACCGTACTGATGTCATAACAAATGCTTTTGCTTTTGATAGCCCAAAGCGCCCAATCTGAATGCATCGTGTTCCAAGATGTAACATTTTTCTTGTTCTTTACTATGTTGCCAATGGAGTGGGATTTGTGAATGAACAATGTTAGAACCGTAGCGGTCGGGGGCTGGGGAGGTTTACACAGCCAATCCCCGGTCGGTAAATGAGCCGCTCAATCATCAAAGGTGAGGGCTTGTCAAAAATAAAGTTTTTAGTCGGTTTGTGGTATCGATTCTGTTTTAATCAGGTGAGGTTAGCGGAAACAAGTTTCTGTTTTAGGACTCTGACAACAATTTGTTGATGTAAGTCAACAGAAAACATCGCCTTTATTAGAATTTGAAGCTACGAATGCTAAAAAAAATCAAACAATGAGTATAAAATGTTTTCGATGGAAAATTGTGCAAGGATGCCGTCTAATCACAGTCTGCACGGTTCATCCCTTTGCAGTCCCACTTTTGCTGGGATAGCTATACCGCGATAAAACACCAAGGTACAGAGTGACTTGCAATACGTGGAATAATCTTGCAGGAAATTCAAGTGATCGTTAAGCGATGTTCTTTTCTGGCATTTTTATTGGGTGAGTTAGGCTCCTTTCCAAAACCAGCACACCGTTTCGCACCGCGGAAAGACCGGCCGGGTTAGAGTCCCGACGTGTGTACGTCCGCGGTTTTGACACCGAGTGACAGGCGGGCCGGGACCCCCGGCCTGTGTTGTTTGCGTTGGCGTTTTGCAAGTCAGCGTTCGGAGTTCGGGTGATAATGGCAAAGTGGGGGAAGTGAATGATGAAGTTCGGATATTATGGAGGAGGGGATTTTCAACTGATCTGCTTGTACCGAAGTGTGACGAGGAGCACCGGGAGATGTGACATCACGTTTCTATGGTTACTGTATAGGTTGTTTCGTTGTTACCCGTTGGTGTGACTGGCACTGGGCAAAATGTTTTTAAGGCCGAGAAAATTGGCAAGTGGAGGGGGAGGTATGGGGGCTCCAGTTTGTTTTGTACTTTATCTCTTGATTTTGATGGATCGTGGAAGTGCATAATTAAAGACATTTTATCAAAGGTGTATGCATCCTCTATCGGAACTCTGGCAGCTGGAGTTGTTACATAAAGTCGCATTTATTCGCCAATAATTCATCGTCAGGTAGGAAATAGTTGACGGGTTTGAGCCACGCGAAGTATTGCTATTTCCGAGAAGTTGTGGCTCCGAACGCTACGGCAGGTAGTCAAGACGGCTGTTAACTCTCGAAAAGTACAGGTTTGTGGTTTCAATTCGGAATAATTGTTTGTACGTCAACTTGAGATGCACAAATCCATTCAGTTCGAGGTGGGATTCGAACAGGGGTATGCAGAGATGAAAGGCCAGGGGCAGATTGTGTCAAACCGACTGTCAACTTGCTGTCCAAAACTAACATCAGATTTGTCTTATATAAAGAGAGGGAATATTTTTTTCTCTATACCATATATGATAATTTGAGGTTGGGTTAACGAGAAGTAGAAGGAGACCTATTTACCCAGTCGTTAAATACCAACAATATGAGCCCTCATCCCACCCCATCTTCTTAGACCCCTTTCACATCCAAATCCTGGGTGCGCCGCACCACTTACTCACGCCCCTAGACCCCCTACACTCCTTGTCATTCCAGGATAATTATGTACATATCTCAGTTTGTGTGGACCATTCGTTAAAACAAAAATATAAATAGCCCCAGTTGTTCAAGTGCTCGGCGCAGGCGAAACTCCCAAAGTACACCCTCCATAATTTGACATTTTCCAACCGGAATCAGCAAAATTCTATCCTTCCGTCCTCTAAATCGGTGTGGTGTGTTGCGGTAACGTCATGCATTGACTGATCGCCAATATCTAGGGGGGAAATGTGGAAATGTCTTGTCTGCTATCTTCATCTTTCAACACGTCGTTCCTTGGCCTAGTTATCCGACTTTATGCAAAGCTTGCCCTTTGATAACATTTTGTATATACAATTAGGTATCTTACTATTGATGTTTGCGACGAGATAAGTGTGTTCAATACAAACCTATTCCTGTATAACAATCAAAGAACCATTGAATGCCCGCGAGATTGCACAGGCCAGTCTATTGCCAACAAATTGTTTCAAAATTACAGGTAGAAATTTCCCAATTGGCAAATTACCAACACACTGGTGTGTACAAACAGGTTTTTGACATTGTGTGGGTGGAAGGATATGTCCTTGGCAGACGGGTCAGTATCGGCCAAACCACTCAAAAGTAACTTTATTGTGAAAAAAAAACATCCTCTTCGTTCCAAGGCTGCGAGCCAAGCTTCGCCCACGGGTGTTTTGCAAATTCCAAACCGAAGACATCACACATTAACGTCAACAATTTGAATGGGGGCGTCTAGATCGACAACTTTGTAAAAATCTATTGGAAATTAGAGTTGAAGTTTCGATGGGATGATTGGGTGCGGTTGTTGATGCCCACGTAAAAAACGTTCGCAACAACACGCTAATAAGATTTGAGTCCATCTGCCAAATGGGATATTGGCACCTTAACCATAGCATGTTTTCAGCTGGTCCAAGATGAACTTAACTTTTAAATTATTTAAAAATTTAAACAAGCAAACAAACATAAGCATAATTAACAACCATCCTTACATCACCTCTTAATATTGTTTGTATTATATGAATAAATGTAAAAAACAATGTATGGTCGTTTGAATCAACAGGTTGTATCAACATGGCGACAGGAATTGCAACGAGAATTACCATAGGGGTTATATACCCAAACGTTGCTGATTGAAACACTTAGTGAAAGCAGGTTAACAAGGGATCTCAAAGTGCCCTTATGAGTTTGTCCAAGCTTATTTCATCCCTGTTTCAGATTTCAGCGATATAAAAAACCAATAAGCTGAAGAAGAAGAAAAGATGCCCCAAGTTGATTGGAAATCAATAAAAGTATATTGAAAAATAAGAATCTCCGAAGCGCACCTCAAGGCGATTTTGGAAATTATTTTTTTTTCGATATACTTTCAATGATTTTCAATCAACTTGGGGCATTTCAGACGAAAAAAATTCGCAGGATGCTTAAACCATTTTCATTTCTTTTCGGAACCATTGAAAAAGGGTGCCCCGATACCTTTAAGAATTCCACTTTGCAGACAAATACATCGGTTTACCGCGGAATTATGAGCTTATGGTCCGCAGAAGTACGCATTAGTTTCCAGGGCCCCGCAAGCGCCAGAATCACGTGATAAGCAGCCCCATAAAGTTTGACCTACTTTTCACCTTAGGCCTAAAACATCATTCAGTGGAAGCCCATCACATTATTGAAACAAATGTTGTTATATCTGAGTTAATAACAACATTGCATTGTATTGAAGTTAAAACCTACAGAAATCGCTCAGGTAAATATGCGCGGGACTCGCCCTTTTCCGGCCCACTTTTAGAGCTTGCGCACACGTACCATCAAAGTGCGAAGTAGCGCAGCGACCACTCCCACTGCCCCAAGCTCCCATTTTGAAGAAATCTCTAGGTTCTGAAACTTTGGAAACTAAGTCACCTCCCTATGACGGACCTTGACAATTTTGCCTGCCTTCTTTCAGTTACTGGTCGATCTCTTGCAGAGATTGTTGACTTTTAGAAAACAAAAGTATGTTTACTCTAAAATAATAGGAATAATCTTTTACATCGATGAAACATTATTTTGACATGTTTTTTTCTCATACAGAATTTTACTTTGTGGTCCCAAAAGTAAACTGCCCACCATTCCTTTCCATTCGACGATGTAGGTTTGATTACATCTAGTGACGTACTAAACAAAATTAAGTAATAGTGGACGGTGTTCTTATTATGAAAACTGGGACCGTTAAATTACATTTTCGACCATTTCAAAAAATCATAATACAGACAGACAAAATGGCGAATGGTTTTTACGTAACTATTTTTCTACTTGCATCTGATTATGTCTTTGTTGCCGTTGCTCGGTGTTGTTGTTATTGCTGTTGTTGTTCTTGTTGCTGCTGCTGCTGTTGTTGTTGCTGCTGCTGTTGTTGTTGTTGTTGCTGTTGTTGCTGCTGCTGTTGTTGTTGTTGTTGTTGTTGTTGTTGTTGTTGTTGTTGTTGTTGTTGTTGTTGTTGTTGTTGTTGTTGTTGTTGTTGTTGTTGTTGTTGTTGTTGTTGTTGTTGTTGTTGTTGTTGTTGTTGTTGTTGTTGTTGTTGTTGATGATGTTGATGTTGTTGTTGTTGTTTTTGTTTTTAAATGATGCTGATGTGGTTTTTTAAAACTGTTTTTGTCATCTACAAAACGTCTGTACGGCACCGTGTGCTTTTTCTGTACACAGTAAAACCACAAGAGCTAATCAACTGCTTTGTTTACACATGTGATTTCTTATTGAATTTAAGCCATGGCAACATTGGTGTGCTCTCCAATCAATGACTAAGAGATGAACCGAGTTTCTTAACAAAATCTTACCGGGCCCTTTAGCTATTTCGGGTATAACTAGGTACTTCCTCTAGCAGGGTGCGGTCGGTGTAGGGAACTTCCGTATAAAAACACTGGCTCACGTATTCACGGCATCACATCACCAGTTGCCGCTTTTATCTGCGCTAAAAAGCACCCAGGGCTGCCAGCGTCATTTTGTCACCGACTCGGTAGG
This sequence comes from Pisaster brevispinus, assembly GCA_023634235.1. NCBI lineage: Eukaryota > Metazoa > Echinodermata > Asteroidea > Forcipulatida > Asteriidae > Pisaster > Pisaster brevispinus. The sequence continues at coordinate 16,780,881 of JAMKCF010000005.1, read as the reverse complement.
GGCAGTTTTTGAGAGCGACACGGTGCGCCTCTGTGTTTAGAATCACAGTAAAGGATAGCTGTGTCTATCGGAAGTGAGAGCAGATCGTCGGGTACCGATTTAGGTAAGAAATTGTCTGTTTTGACGTCGAGTAATACAAATAATGCCAGTACTGTAGGTCCTCTCGAAGTTCCTGAAAGCACTGTCAACGGTAGGCCTAGCACACGGTAAGACAGTTAGGCCTAGGCATTGTTTTGACGAAACTGTTATACTGTCGTAGAGTTTAAGATATGCATAAAACCTTCAAGCAATACTGCGACTGTGTTGTTGCATCAATGCTTCATTTCAAAATAAGGTTTTCTCTCAGCTTTGAATTCTCCTCCGTGTGGTTGTTGCCGAACCATAAAGAGAGTTGACCAAACAAAACATTTGCAAAGGTTGTTGGCGTATACCGGTTAACAAAGCGTCTCACACCAGTGCCACATACAGTCAAGTCTGACTTCAATCAATCACTACATACAAGTATGTTAGTATTTCGTTCCTTAAAACTGATTTTACAGCAACTCTATTCACCCACAGATCAAACTTGAACTGTGACAATTCTGTTCCAGCCGCTAAAAACTAAATCCATCCAAATTCATAAAATTTTAACACGTCCAAGAAAGTTTAACAACTTCAAGTGTCAATCTATAACAAACATTAATCCTACCGTGTCTTTTTTTTTGTCTTCAACATTACGTCCGGAAGGATTTTCAACACTCGGAACGCAATCTACTCTATAGGCTTCTCATCCAAACGCTACTGGCAAACCGAAAGCTCATTGTTCCCATTTTGGTAAAACAGTCGTAGGCTCTTAAACTGTAATCACAAAGTCAGACACTTTCTTGTCTTCAAAACATTAACAAGGATCGTAGGAAACACGTAATTTAGAGAGGATGTGCTGGCCAATTAAATGTACTGCGGGAAAGAAGCATGGTGTAGGCCATAAAACATCCTTTTAAATTTGTCGTGAATAACAAGTGCTTGAGCAAGCTGCTTACTCATTCTTTAATGGAGGGATGTATTTTTTAAAGGAGCAGGCAATTTGGAAATGCAGTCTTGGGCTCGACTTCACAAAGCACTGAAGATTCATCTTAAGATGAGTTTTCAGTTTTACCACAGTGATTGTATCGTGACACCGTACTTCCTTAAGCAATTTAGATTGATGTGCAGTTAAGATCAATTTTTAGCTCTTTGAAACTGGCCCCCAGGTCGTTTGATTTTTCTAAGGGATGTTTCTGGAAGATTGTGAGCACAAAATGGCGTATTGTATTCGTACATGAATTTCGGAATGTTACAAGCCAAATCAAAGCAGCTGTCAATGATTGGTCTGACATTATCACATGATCTGTTGCGCTCAGTCTGACTGGACTAATACCGCTAAATTTGCGGGTGTCACAAACGTGATCGCCTGCTTTAGAAAAACTTAGTAACAGACCTTCAACCAGAAATGATGGGAAGTAAACAAACACCATTTCACATTGTGAAGCAATGCTACTGTTCAGAAGAAGATTTGAACACAACAAATAAATGAAATAAAAATAAAAGCACAAATTGCGGGTCTGGAGTTGGGAAGAAAAAAAACCCCAACGCTCTTGACATTCCCTCTTAAGGATTCTATGAATCATGTAGTGTGAAGTTTCTGAGGCACTCACCTCTGTTGAAATTGCCAGTGACACTTGAATCACACTGCCAGAACCTTCGCACCGGAGACCCATATAAGGTCAGCATTGTGTTTGCCACGGCTTACTTTTGGCTTGCTGGTAACCTGGGAGTTAAGAAAAAGTACCTGAGTCATTTCAGAGCATTTCCTTTCCCTGGTGCCAAAAGAAGTCAGACTTTATTACAGGAAAGTGAACGTGTCATGGCCAGGACAGCTTTGGGGCCTTCAAGGAGGGGGTCGGGGTGGGGAGGAGGGGAGGGGGATTTCAGGGAGAGGCCAAGGATGTTCAAGATGTTGATGGGTTTAGTGGGTCGACCGCAAACTTCCCGATTCTTGAGAGGGGCGTGGGTCAAGGATGTGAAAAGGGAAAGGATATATTATCATGTAGAACAACAAGAAGTCACTAATAACCTACTCAAAATTTGATATCCTTAGCTTCTCTCTTTTAAAGTACTAACTCATGTGGCCTATTTATAAAAAAAAACACATTCATGGCTAAGCTCCAAACACACCTTCCGCTTGATCGCAACATGACGCAAAATGACGCAACATTTGGAGAGAGACTTAAGGCTTTTGAAATTTGTCTTTTAATGCTCAAATGTTGTTCACTGTGCGATTTAATAACTCAAGTGGTATTGGCCGAGGGTCCCCTTGCGAACGTGCAAAATGTTAATACCATTAGTAAAGACTACATAACTTTGTTGGTGTTGGTATGAACGTGGCGTTCCAATAAAATTCTGCTAGTTCTTGTAATAACTTCATGAACCTATAGAATGGGAGACTTTGGAACACTAGGTGGCAGCAGACTTACCAGGTAACTTTCCATTGTTTACGTAGTTCTAAGCATGCGAACATTCCGGGAACAATGGATTTACCTGGTAAGTCTGCTGCCACCTAGCGTCCCAAAATTCCCCAATAGGCTTAACTTTGGGGCCGATTCCAGCTGTAGTTATGCAGCGTCCGAATAAAGCGGCTTCGGCTACGGCTATTGGCTACAACGACAGGAAGCACCTTTCGGCGTTCTAGCCATAGCCACTGCCGAAGACATCAATTCATACACGGCCTTAGGCCGATTCTATAATTTGGAACAATAGTACTCAGGAGAATAATATGGAATTTCTTCAGTTCCATGGTGTCTCTTTTCACAAAGATAGTGTCTTCTACTTATCCCCATGTCACTTAACTTCAATATCTCTCTTCTTTCAACCCCATCAACAGGTTCAGCTGCCTGTTTTTCCGTTTCAAAAGATCAAGGTTAGCTCCTTTTTTTATTACCCAGTCACCATGACGAAGGAAGAGGCGGCAGCAGAGGAGGTCAAGACGGAGACCAAGACAGAGACATCAACAGACACACCGTGAGTATTATACACAACCAGGAAGTCACGCTTACTTTGTGTGGCGTCTCTGGGATCAAGAACTTCCCCACTCAACCCCCCCCCCCCCCAAAAAAAAAAGGGCCACCGGTAACAAGGCCAATGGTTTTTGGGGTATCTAAAGCTTGTTATATCAGCACGCTGCAATATTTCCTGTTTCATGCGTATCAGTCAATCATGCACAGCCCCCCCTTTCTAACGCACGTAGCTGATTTCCACTGTTTAAATAATGGCAACTCATCTAATACTTCGCAATAACCATAATGACGCGACTTTTTTTTCAATGTAACATCGAATGATAAGTTGAAACCATACCTAATTCAAGATGATATTTGCACTTCCATTATGCTGAGAGGTTTACTGGTCTAATGGCTAATGAAAACTGCTAACAGGTGTGCGAGAATGCCGTTTGTGATTCCATCTCAACGTAGCGAATGAAGTGTTAACATCACCCTTAACTAGACAAAATCAACAAATTTCTGTCTCTTGTTTACTGGGCCCGAGGTACTGACTTCTCCCGGCCAATAACAAATCCCCGCAAAATGATCAAGCAATATTGGCCAAAAGTGAAGCCAACAAAACACCTCAGTAACACCGCGGGAAATATGACGTTCAAATGGCTTTCGTGGAACTCCCACTATTCACCCTGGAGTGAACGGTCCAGCCAAAATTAGGACTAAACAAAGTCATTCCCTTTAAAAAGACTTTAGGTTGAAGGTTCCAACTCTTTCTTAACCTATAGTGTGTAAAAAGATAACCCCCCTTCCCTCTGCTAGTGGGATCAGGTCAGGTTTCCATTCCCTGCCTTTCACCTCTATGTACCCCGGTTCGAATCCCACCCAAAACTGGAGCCTTGCATGTGGATTGGGTTTTCAGTCCCTACCTGATTGAGTAGGTTTTCCCCAAGTGGGGTTTTCCTCTCACATCTAAAATTCTTCATCTATCCTATTAAACATCAAAATACACACAATAACAAATCTGTGACAGCTCAATCAGCCATTTGAGTCACTAAAAAACGATGACAACCCCATTTTTGTTTTCACTGTTTTCAAACAACGGGTGTACGCGAGTTCAAAGCTAATTATTTTAACCATTTCTCAAAAACTGTGTGCACATCTGTGAAGATGTACATGTATTGTTTTCAACCTCACCAATGTTGTGCCAGCCCTTTTTGGGCGGGTATGTTGACATTTGGGGGCTAAGAATTGGGGCGCTGAAAACAGAAACACCCAGGCTACATTATGTGGAAACATTCCTACATGGCGAATGGTAAAAAGCCACATGGCTTCAAATTTGTCATCTTCCTTTGGTTACCTAACCTGGATTTTTGAGAAAAGGAGGTCATCAGTGATGAAGGAAAACAGTATTTGAGGGCTAATTTGAAGGGTATGTTAGTATGGACCTTATGCATTGACGTCATCCAGCCGCCATCTTAGAGGTCAAATGGTGACGAAACAATCGAAACGCACAGATATGTACGCGCGGCGCACAGGATTGGCCAATGAACAACCTCCTTTTGACCTCTAGGCGAGGGCGCTCTACTGAAATGACGTCGTGTGCATATTAAGGTCTTTTGTGGATTTCCCAAATCTGTTGAACGGTTAAGTTATCGTCAATCGGTCCTCATGCATTGCTCTACATGACTTGTTATTGTGAGGTTTGGTTTTTGAAAAGTGAGACGTTTTTCATAAGTTACTTATAACATCCCAGGCAACGATGTTTGAGTTATAACATTTGCCCCCTCGGTTAACTTCATTGCTCCAAATTCACCCAAAAGGCTTCACTATATCTTCCGTTGAACATAATAGGAATCATCGGCAATGACATATTTAGGTTATCTACGAATTTTTGACTGATCGTACCGTGTAAGTTAATTGAGCTCCATGTATGTGTATATAGGCAAACGATTCAGCACTTCCTTCAATTAAAAACATCAGTATCCCTTGGCTTTGTAATTGACCCCCAGCAAAGTTCATCAAGCTAAAGAATCTAGACAGAAAGGTTCGCCTGTGTCACTGTCAAAGTTGCATAAAACAGACCCTGTACAAAATCCTAATCCGCCCCCACTGTATACAGATGTCGCTAACAGATTGCTCAGTCTTTACTTCCGGCTCCCCCATTACATTGGCTATGGGATGGGGGAGGGGGAGTGAGGGGGTCAGATGTCAGGGTCGCGTGGGGTCGACAGCTTCCTAATTCAATCAGTCAGAGGTGATTTTGGGGGACCCCTGGTCCGGATGAGGATCGGTATCGGTTGGTGACTGAACCCAGTGACCCGACCCCGATGGAGCATGACGTCATCGCCGTCAGTGCCAGACAGCACGTTGTCAAGCTGGCATTCTAGTCGTTTAGAGAACTCCCTTTTTATACCCCTTTTCCTTCTGTTTAGCTTTTGTTTAGCTTTTGTTTTGTGGGTTTATTAAGGATATTTCACCAGAATAGTTATAACCAAAATTGTTGTTTTTTTAGATATTCACGTCCCCCTTCTGCGAGTTTATCATACCCTTAGGCCTATGCACTAGTTTCAAGTAACCCGATTATTGTCACCAATGTAGGCCTAAAATAGATTAAAATGTTGTAGTGTGCGAACAAACATGAACCTCTGTTAAAAAATGGCTGACAGCAAGTTTGTTGCTCTTGTGTTCATTTCAGCGCCAAAGAAGGTGCTACAAGCGACGCCTCGACCACTAAACCGGCAGAGGGTGGTGAAACAGCGGGGTCGAGCGATGGAGGTGGCAGTGGCGGCGAGGGAGGAGAAGCGTCCAAGGAACCTGAGAAGAAGGAGGCAGACTTCAACAAGTCATCCAAGAAGAGGAGGTGGTTCTGGTCCAAGAAGGGCGAGCAGGGTGGACCGGAAGCATCAAGTGGGACACCGGGAGAGGGCCAAAATAGTGGTACTGAAGGAGGTGGGTGTTTAGTATTGACTGAAATTGTTTTAAAGTTTGTTTTGTTGAACTTAAACTGTCGAGCTTACATGCATTGTTGTCATTTTCGACAAAATGTGAAAGGTATAACCTTTTCGATACATTGCTAAAAAATCACCATCATTTCCATCATCATCGATCGACCGCTTGTGCTTGAGTCGGAAACCAGACACAAACGGAGCCCAATTTCGTAGAGCTGCTTATGCTATTTCCGCTACACAACAATGAACAAGGTATCAGTAGCAGATGGAACATGTGACTTAGTATTTTGGCTGGTAAACTTATTCTTGTAAGCATAAGTTTGTGAAGCTCAGCTACACTTAAACTGTGCTTAAGCAGTCCTTTGAAAATGGACCCAGTGACATAATAAATATATGATGCATTATCTGGTAACCTTTCCGTGTAGGCATTTGGGCATTTTCCAAACTATGGACGTATCCGAATTGGCGACTACAGCTACGGCTACAACTGTTGCCAAAAGCGTTTTTCATGATATCCTTTACTGCAACGCATGATGACGTGAAGTAGCCGTAGCTGTAGCTTTAGGCGCCAATTCAGACACGGCCCCATAAAGGCTTGGGCTCTGGGTCCGGCTTGGGCTACGGCTCCGGCTTGGGCAACGTCGTCAATTTTGAAGCAATGTGGATTTTTCCACAGTTCTTCAACATCAAACGGAGCCAGAAGCCAGAACCGGTTTTCGAAGAAATATCAAACCCATATGAAGCATACAGCTCTCATTGCCCCGAGCAGCTATACAGATTTAAGCAGTTCTATATGAAATTAGGCCTAGTTCAAGTGTACATATTACGTATCTGCACATTGGATGGCAGTCATCCCAGACTGAAATCCCATGACTGCCGAGTAGAGAGGATGTACTTTAATAATGTCTCCTGAGTAGACTGCGGTTTTTAAAACCTCAAAGTCATGTACAGATGACGAATCCCACACACACACACACATTCATAATTAACACTCGTCTCACGTCTCCAAGGATTTTTATCCACTCTCGCGGATGCACTTTCCTAGGCATATGAGCGCTCGCAGGAAACCTTGAAAACACATCTGGGGCCTGCAGATGTTGATTTGTGAAAACTAGGTCTGTAACAAACATTTAAAATGAGAAGAAGAAAAAAAAATGCGAGCGCACGACTTCCAACCGGTTCAAATCTTCCTTCTAGGTCGGGGTCATATTTTCATAAAAGAATGCTTAGCCAATTTGTTGGCGAAGAAAAACTTAGTAGGGCATCCACTCTCAACAATGTAAACTTAACGAACCTTTTTAGCTGGTAAATTGTATTTGCTAAGCTAGATTTTGTCCTGCTTAGCACATTTTTGTGTCGAAAGACTTAATATGTAAACGCGCAGTGGTCAAATTTTTGCTGATTCCAATGATGCTTAATAAACAGCGCAAGCATTTTACGGAGAGGAAATTAATTACCAGTCAAAATTATATTGTGTTGTATATTGATTCTGGTTCTTAATTGATCATGTTAGCAATCGTTTTCGGCCTAAACCTTCAAACAATATTTCAATGTTTTGCTGTTTGGAGTTGCTCCTTATCCTTTTCAATAGTTGTTCGTGCACAAAACAACTGCAGTGTTTTGTTAAGTGAAAAGTGATTTTAAAATGTAATTGCCTCCTGAAGTACAACGAGCGGAACAAACGGTCAAACAATTTGTTCTACAAAATAATGGACTGTGTTCTGTCGTGAAATCACACAAAAATTACACAATGTAAAGGAATATTTATGTGAATCATTATATTCTACTTTTCAAAATATCTTTCCGACCACATTCATTTCAAAACAAACGCTTTTTATAGCCCCAAATCACCCAATCCGAAGGTAACGTACCCATTCAACAGCGTTATTGGGCGTGGCCCTTATGTGATTGTTGGTTTTTCTTGAACACGCAGATAAAGAAACACCTGCTGAGAAGGAGATGAGCGACACCGAGATGGAGGCCGAGATGCAGAGACGAGTCAAGGAACTCGAAGCCGAGAAGGAGAAACTCGCCGCACGGATCGACCTCTACAACAAATACGACTCGCTGGAAATGGACGTATCGGACATGACACTGGAACTGGAACGAATCATCAACAAACACAAGGGCAAACAGCCCAAGTCAGACTCAGAAGGTAAGGGCGAGAAGCAGCAGCAGCCGGCAGGCAATCAGCATCACAAGAGGGTAGCCAACGGGCCTTTTGGCTTCAGGAAGTTCATAAAAGTTAACCCGCTCGGGTATTTCTGATACCGGATTATAAAAACGAAAGAGCGGCTGGTCCGTATTGTAGACTGGGATCGAGATAATTCCAAACTGCTTTTCTTGGTTGAATTTGTACTAGGGGTAGCCCAAGAAGTGCAGCTGTGGTTTTACTTGTTACTGTCATAAGGTGTTAAATTAAAGACCAAGTTTGACTTTTGTTATTATTGTGTACATCGTGGAAGAAGTTTTACTTGGTCGATTCCCATTCTGCTATACCGGCCAGCTTATCTATTGTATTCAGTCTTAACATTTGCGCAACTGAGCAGCAGACGATATTCACATTATACCTCCAATGATATCTTAGAATGGTATTGTACTGTAGAGCAGAAATGCAGTATGAATTTCACATTTTCAAAACCTTCCATTCCCTTCACGAATTATGTTTCGTTGCTTTAAGTTTTGACACACAAACCTCAACCCACTTGAATCATGAGACGGTGGTTAATTATTATTGAATTCGACCTTTTCAAAATGTCGTAGTGGGTTCAGGAAGGCAAGGTGGCTTTAGGGTTGGAGTTAGTATTTTTTTTCCCCGGGATGTTCGACCCATTTCAAATTACTTGATTTAATTATAAAATAATCTTCGGTCGGTAGCCGGACCCGGCATCCAACCCTTCAACACGACCCTGAAACCGAGCCATTTTTCTCCTTTTTACAGGCAATGGACACGCCAAACCATCCGCACAGTAACTGGATCGTGGTCACATCTCACCAATTCAATGAAAACTGAACATTTTGTCATCTGTACTAAGTACAAAAAAAAAAGCAATGTGTAAATTTGAAAATCTTGTAGAAAATCCACCTTATGGCAATGTATTTTTTAGGAAGAAGGAGCAAGCCAGGTTACTGTGTGAAACACACGTGTTACCGACTCATATTAATCAGAACTGCTTTTTGTAAAATTGGGCTGAGAGTATCTTATGGTTCATGCATGGGTGTAGCAGTTTCTTTGGGACGAGGAGGCGGAAGTGACGTGATTTTTGAACCGGAAGTGAAGGGTCACCAAGAAAGCGAACGATAATATGATCGACACTGAAGCGGGAAGTCGTCGCTTCGAAAGATCCGACTTTATTTCAGATGACCATAATAAGTTTGTTTCTAAAATCTTACCATGTAAACCTCGTGGGGACCATGTACATTAATGTTATGTAACTCAGTTGATATAAATTCTAAATGTAACAACTCGAAAACCGAATTCATAATGTAACAAATTATAGTTCGTAGATCCATAAATCCATAGATAGAAAACCATGCATGTAAAGTGCTTCTTTACTTTGTTTTGGAATATTAAAATTGGTAGTGCCCATGCGCGTACGCGCCACGCACAACTATCAGCCAATGAGGGGGTGTTTCTTTTGTGTTAGTGAGGGCACTGTTTGAGCTTCTGACGTCACATACAAGGGGTCTATTCTGCTAATTGGCGGATCCAGACAGCAGAGCTTAAGTTATCCCAACTCTCAAGTCATTAAACTTACAATTTCTTTTTGTTAGCCCCATCTTATCCTGGATCCGCCCCCTCCGAGTACCCAACGATTGGGTGAAAATGTGAAATTCATATTGAGGGAAAATTCAATATTATAATAGTAGACCAAACTTGAGCTAATCTTTATAAATAAACAACGAAGCAATATAAATAGCACTGTAAATAGCTTTAAATGCTGATACTATTTTGGTCATTTTTTAAATAGAAGTTTAAAGGAAAAAAAAAGGAAAGGCAAATATGAGCTACGTAAATTTGACCTTTAGCTCCACCCACTCCAAGAATGGATGAACCCTTAAAAAGGCAACCTTTTTAGTCAAGTAGCAGGCTGGGTGAGTCTATTGTTGCAAGGGGTGTAGGAGAAAAGGGTTTAATTTAATGAGGCCATCGATATAGTTCCCTACGAAGAATCTTAATGATTGTCTCCCCATGTAAATAATGCGTAGGTCTGATCATGTTTATTTATAACTCCTTTTTCGTTTCTTGCCTTTACTTCATTTGAAAAATCACACTGCTGAGTGAACTACTGCGGTACATTTTGTGGCAACCAAATTGAACTCCAGAAAAATGGTTCACGTTTCTTCTGTTCTTTCTGTTCAATTGAGGACAGTCTTTGATAAGTTTGAAATTCCTCGACAAAAAACATTCGTCTCTTCAAAGTTGACAAATATGTACACTAGTATGTGCACTTTTGTACGTACGTGTGTTTGGACATTAATTAGAATCTCGTTTGCCAATAGGAGCTTCTGATTTTCATGTAGTATTTTTATATACCTGAATATTACTTGCAAAGAAAAGAGTCAAGGTCTTCTACTGTATCTTCCAAGATCATGCACAGTGTTGTTTAATTTTTTTTACCCTTACTAAAGCTTAGTTGCAATACCAATCCCAAGATATAAAAATAAATAAGGTGTTCAATAAAATTTTAAGTATTCATTTACACGTGACTCCAGTCTGATTGCTTAACTTCTCCCGTGTCTCTTTGTTCAAATTCGTCGTCTTCATCGAAGCAAAATGAAATTGGGTATCCACAAAATTGTTTCCAAACACATGTGGCATAAAAAGGGTGTGTCGGTCTGTAAGTCGCTTTATTATTTCCATGGTTCAATTAAATGGAAATTGTACACAGTTGGAAACCCAACAACAGCAGCAGCAGCAGCAGCAGTAACAGCAACAGCAACAGCAGCAATGGCGATTATCAAATTTAAATCGTGTTTATTTATCAATAATGGGAGATTATAATATGTCTCTGTCTGATGACGACATCACTTAATGCAAGACGAGGGAAATAAAAATATATATCTACAAACCAAACACTCCAACAAACAAACAAACAAACACCCCAACACCCCAACAACCAAACAAACACCCCAACACACCCAAACCCGAACACAAACAAATATATATGAACACTGTTATTCATCAAAATCAGCACCCGTCCCAATGAAAATTGCCCGTGTTCTTAAAGACCATAATTAGAGGCTTTTTAATTGTACCTTGTATAATATTGTAAAATTCTGTGTAATCGTACCTTTGAACCAAATTGAACAGGATCCCCTCTCTGTACGATTTACCATCTAAATGCTGTGATGATGACTGTAAATGCTGGTCAGACAAATAATGTGCTTTTTAGGAAATGTTTTTAGCTTAGCGAATTGTGTTCATTCTAGAGTCATCATCTGAATGAAGTTGGTACCTTCGGATACTAATGCTGCTTCCAAACCCTCATGACCATGCTGTATAAACCATGTTTCATATGGGCAGTTTTGTTTGTCCTCTGCTATCTGCCGCAAATTCCAGACCAATAAGAAAGCCGTATCACCCATAGGACATTGTACACAGATACAGTCTATACAGAGACATTCATATGCTCGTTATATGCTGTTCCTGTCGGCGTTGCGTAAGCATTTTGACGCATTCCTCTGGATCAGTTCTCCTGAGTGGTTGGTACCCTGCCTCGAGTCTGTGCTTATCGAGACGAGGTCCCCAGTCTGCTGTCGGCTTCATAGATACTCGTATCCGCTTTTGTGGATGAAAATAGAAATTAAAATCAAAATTAATTTGTACATCATTCGTCATAATAATGTAAAAGTTTCTCATGAGAATCTCGCGAGGTTTGCGAAGGCATATATTGTATATAAAACTCTCTCGATGAATTTAACAGCTCGACGTTTCGATCAGTTTGCTCTGATCATCTTCAATAAGAAACGTTTGAGTTGATAAGCCATTGGCTCTTTTCAGACCCACAAAACTCATCGAGGGAGTTTTATGTAAATCGTGTCTCCGCAAACCTCATTATCCCATCCATCCATTAAAATTTTCAAACCTTACTTTTCCCATTACCTTAACAATCTTTGAACATAAAAACAAATTAAACATGCTATTTTCACACAGGCGAGTTGTTCACAGTCCTAATGACATTTAGCAAACTGTACTATGACAACAAATTCACTGAAAAACATATGTTTGCGAGGAAATAGTTTCATGGTCATTCGTGTACTAAAACGGCACAAATCCCCAATAATGCATGTATATTGAATCACAGATTTTCGTATCTCTTACCTCGAGTATGGTTCCCTGTAGTCCACTCATGTAATACACTGGGTATAAAACCGGTGGTAAGAGTGAGGTGAGGGTCAGGAGCCAGCCGAGAGCAAGTGCCCAAGCAGGGTAAGGGTCGCCATTACCATACGTCAGTGGAGTATAAACAACAATAGAAGAAACGACCACACACTTAAGACGAAGCAAAAGAGAAGTCATTATCTCTAAATGAATATATTGACCGAAACGATTCGGAAAAGATATTGAGTTTTTCGAACAGCACTACACTTTCAAAGCAACACTATCAAAGATGAATATTTATTGGCACAGTTTCTGTTTCATCATGTACCGAGTTTAAATGTAACCGCTGGTTACTGTTGACTCAAATGCGCATACTATTTTATTTGTATTACAACAACTATAACAAGTGAAAAGCTATTCAGATGCATTTGTAAATTTCACTCTAAAAACAGTGGCGTTCATATCGAGCATTGGAAAGCAGCTATGTGTAATCATTTATTACGTTGTTGGTGTGGGTTTTACTCTGTTAATTAAAATATTCTTCTTATTTTTGATAATAGGTTTCTTTCACATTTTATTTTCTGTTGACGAGTCTTACCATTAGTGTAATTGGTGTGACAATCCACCATGATATCTTCCAGTATACATTGAGTTTGAAACCGACCATATGTTTCAAATCCTCTAAAAACTTGTTGACACCTGTGTCAAATCAGAATACATCAGAATGATGACATTGTATTAAGGAAAAGCGCACAGACTATTTGTAATCATTAGTGAGTGAGGATATCCATTAAGCCCCGCCCTATGGTGTTCTGACCAATCACATCAGTGTCTGACCAAAGGGTGATACAAGGTCTTTCGTAAATGCCCCAGCTTTGCCCCGCCCTACAATTTACTGACCAATCACATGCCAGGCATGTATGACTGAAAGTAAATGGTGATAATGGGTCTTCGAAAAAAGAAAAAAAAATACTGCAGCTATTCAGTAGACTGGTTCCCCTGACTTTATCCATGCCAGGTTCTAAATGCTGGTATCTGGCGTCACTCACGAGCCTCAAAGCGTGACGTCAGATGTTTCAGCTACGTTCTCATCTGCTAAGACGCTGTATAGTGCTAAGACTCAGTTGGCCATTTTGAAACCACGCGCTTTGTGTATGGGCTTCAGCAAGGCAGGCGGTGCCAATGAAGGAGTCGTAGCCGAAACCCGGGCTTCTAAAAGTATCTACTAATAAGTGATGCCGCCATTTTAGATCTGCATTTTGCCAACCTTTTCTGTGAGTTGCAGAACAAGTCCGCGTCTGAATCAAGCAACTTCGGCCACGGCTATGGGGCCGTTGGCTGCAGTGATAACAGTGACAGACTTGATCAGTCCGTAGTCATTGCCGAAGTTGGTGTTCACCACTCGCAATGATCCAAGGGCGGAGGCTCACTGTCCTGCCGCGACGCAGCTGGACAGATATCGGTGGGCGGGGCTTAATAGACTGGTCACTTTAATCATGTCATGTTGTATTATTCAATCATTACCATAAAAATGGCCAACTATGATGACCTCCAATGTTGACACAAGAAGCAGGGAAATATTTGCAGCAAATGCGTTCATCAGGGTCACGAGGTGTATACCACCCTGGTGAAAACAAACATTTAAATCTTAGTCATGTAAAGTCATCAACAAAGCCAATTATGGACTTGCCTAAAGTCCATTGTCTTTGGCTCATAAACTATTATGCAACACCCGTGTTTAGCACGGGAAAGGAGATCAAAATTAATAGGAGAAGTCGTTTTCATTGCCATTTCTTTGCCAAAGTTGTTTCTCCTTCTTTCAGAATAATTCTGGTATATAAGCGTCCACAGTCACGAAATCCAGTCTTTTTAAATTCCAGTGTGGAATTGTTTACAATCTTGATATTGCACGAAGAGCACATGAATTCGCATGACTTTTGGGTGGATTTATTTGACCAGCCAAAGGTGGTACATGTGACATTATGTTTTGGCTGGTTACCATATTCTGGCAAGCAACCTTGTTTTGTGATTATATAGCTACTTTTTATACCAACGTTATTTTGTAAAATAGGGCCCGACTGATCAAGAATTCAAACTGGGTATCCAGTTGAATCGAATGGCAGACATGTTGACGTGCGAAATTGCAGCTAGACTTGAGTCGCTTGGCGGCTAAAGTACCGGCCACCGGTAATTAGTTGCCAAGTTTATTGTTGATGCAGTTCTTTGTTCTCTAGTTTCGAGAACAATGGGTTTTACCAGTCAAGTCTGCTGCCACCTAGCTCTGTCAAAAGCCTCCACTATTGTTAATACCTGTGTAACCATGGGTAGCCCAAGAAGAAAGCAGACGCTACACAAGGCAAGCGTGATCAGCGTCTTGTACTTGCGTAAACTCTTGAAGCGTCCTTCCAAGTCGTCCACTAAGCCTGTGATGATTGCTTCGAATAACGTAAACTTCAAACAGAAACATGAAGTACACTTCAATAACGGTTTTCAGGGCAGTATCACACGAGGCAAGTTTGTACAAGAAAATTGCCGGCAAATGCATCTCACGCAATTCTGTATTCTTTTAAGATATCTCAATATATATAAATTACATAATTTATAATATAAAAAATAAATGTTCTTATATAGCAAGAAGTTGTCTTGCTACATTAAGACTCTTTTGCCATACAGAATTGCTCACATGTTCCAATGTCGTTATGAAGAAGACAATACGAACATGTGAGATGTAATTAAGATGATGTTTTTCTTGTCTGTGGTCTTCCTGGAACCGGTGCTTGTATATTGCTTCGTGTGACAAGGCATTTCAATAATAAAAATCAGGAATATCACAGCGTAAGGCTTTACGCCCTTCTCACAGGGACCCAAATTACTTTTTCCCCAGCGACTAAGGGTCGTAAGCAAGGGTCGTAAGGCTCCTGGCAACAACAAAAAGTATGACATTAAATGTTACACTTTATAGCTAGAATCCCCTCCCCCCCAAAAAAAATCACATTCCCATTTGGAATCCAACCTTCCTCTAATGACTTGTGAACGGGGGAAAAAACCCGACCAAACTTTCGAAATCAGTTTTCTTGAAACATACTTTTGCACATTTATTGCCGATGCTCTCTCTCTCCGGTTATATACCCTTCTTCCTGGAACTCCTCGACATACCTAAATATTTGTGTGGTCAGCTTCTTTAGCTGTAGTCCCACTGGGTATAAAACACATGCTGGGGCAAGATAAGAATCTTCGCTCTTATACACAGATGCAAATCTCTACCTTTTCAGTCAGGTACTTTAGAACTATACAGACATTTATATGTGTTGTACTGATTAATATTCATTATCTTTGAGGGTTAGCGAAATCCCGTTCGTAATTACTCTCGAGTGTTCCTAAAAGTGGACTTTGATAAAGGGACGGCAGAGCCCCGTATATATAATGTATTCGTTGACCTTAAAAACCATGTCAATAAGCGAACTATTGTCATCTTTGTAAGCTCCCAACAAAAACGGCTAAATTTCGTTGGCAAACAATTTACAAATTTGTACCTTGAAGTGCACGACCCCACGAAAACCCGTCTAGTGAACACTATGTTTGGATAAAGACAGTGTAGACAAGTTTGGAAAAGCACAACAATGTAAATCACCTCACTCCCAATGCCAAGCATAAACACCATGATAAAGAACAAGATGGACCATAAAGGCGCTAGTGGCATTCTGGCAATAGCTTCAGGGTAGGCGATAAACGCCAGCCCGGGTCCTGTATAGAAAATAAGAAAGAATGATAATTAGGTAATACTGGTAACTGAAGAAATGCACGGAGGATGCTGAGCTCAATTTATCGTCCAGTGTGTCTGCTCTGCGTGCCAGAAACTAGATCGATACAATGCTGGGAAGCAGACATTTTTTGCCATACAGCTAAACTGGCAGCGTGCACGATTTGCCTATAGCAGTTGCGTGTACATCAATACACAGAACATTCTCTGTGTTCTACTTCTACGGCACCATAACAACTCATCGCCTAGAGTGGAGTGGCGTAAACAGAGGCGGCAGCCACCCACTCTCCTGCCCCGATTCTTGTCCCAATGAGATCGAAGAAAAAGTAAACTATTAAAGAAATAGAACAGCTACAACAGCTGTACCAGCGAACCCGAGAGAGACACATTCTAAAAACTCCCTAGTCCGGATTCCAGTTCCAATGGTCCTGACTCTATTCATGGTCAGGCTGACCGGAATGTGGTTGAAAATGGGATTTTAACTCGAATTCTGCGTTAGTTTGACAAAATAATGTTTGTGTAGTTTTGACATAGATTCCGAATCTCACTGACCCAGGAATAGGGTCAGGCCCCACGAGATCTGGATCTGGATCGGTCCCGCCCTGAAAGTTTGTAGAGTGCAGTAAGATTAAAGGTCAACAGAAGAGGGGCAGCAATTCAATGGTTTCAAAAGTTAGTGTGAAAGAGAAACGAAAACTCTTGTTTTACCAGAAGCGACGACTTTATCCACCGTCGTACCGGCATCATGCGCCATAAATCCCAGCACAGAGAACACAACGAACCCGCCGAAGATGCTCGTAAAGCAGTCAAGCCAGGCTACGATCACAGCATCTCTGTCAATGCAAAAAAAGAAGGGAAACAAACGGATCAGAATTGTGGGTCCCGTGGGGCCTGACTCATGGTCAGTATGATCCGTAAAATGTGTCAAATTGACCCAGAAATGGGTCAAACTAACGCAGAATACTAGTTAAAAACAAACCCATTTTTAAGCCCGCTTCCAGGTCAGAAATAAGTCAGGCCCCCCCCCCCCGGACCCAAAGTCTGGGTTATTTCCTGACCCTGTAGAGTTTATGCAAATGGGATTCTGATTTACACTATTAAATTTCACAGTATTGTAGGGTCAGGTCATTGTCAAAGTAACAATAGGGTTAAGCGAAATTTGTTTAAATCCTTTTGCAAAGTAACAACACGACCAGGATTATGCACGATACCAAAGGGCATGTTTGTCACTCTCGTGCTTGTACCACTCGTGCAATGGAAGCGTGTTTGAATTACGCGCGATATTCACTATAGATCATGGCCCGTGTGGTGAAAGTACTCACTTGTGACTGTTCTGGTGCCATGTGTTGTAACTTGATAGTGTATGTAATGTGCCGAACGAACAGCCAAGAGAGAAGAACACTTGTACTGCAGCATCTTGCCATACCTTTTACATCGATGAAAATATCAGAACACATAGAACAAAATACTGATCACGGGTACGGTTTGAACAGTAACAGACTGATCATACTATAGATAAAGAAAAATTGGGCTCATCCAATATGCTGTTTAAGCAGAAAATATAGCTTAAAAGTTTGCTACTGAGCAAAAATAAGCAGGACACCAGTCACAGATTGTACATGCGACATGGTATTTTGGGTGGTAACCTTACTCTGTTAAGCATAATTTTGTTGTGCTTAGCTGCTTTTTGTGAAATTGGGCCCTGGTTGTACACGGTAGTATAGAACAGTTAAAGTCGCCCAGTGATAGCTATACATCAACTTTATCTTTAACATAATGTGTTTATTACAGGAGTTATAATTGTCACTGCAAGGAAGTAAAGGTAAACTAGAAGCTTCCTTATTATTTGGCGCATGTCTGCCTGTCTGGTCACAGTACATAAACACTCTTCCTGCATGACTAAGCCCATGCAGTACTTAAAGTGGGGCAGATGGGGGGGGGGGGTAGTTCTTTCGATGATACAAGCATAGTCAGACAATGTAATGATAAAGATATTTGGCTGTAATAGGGTTATCATTGTGAAAAATTAGGTAGAATAACACGCAGTTTTTCATATGCTCACGGCTGTTACTGCTTGTTTTACATGTACTACCTATATTTTATTCAAATGACAAATCTGCGATGGTCCTTAGCCAAATTTTAAACACTTTTTAATAAGACATAATCTAACTATGAGCCAAATTCCATGCTTGAATTTCATAATTCCACCACCTACCGTCCCTACCATAGCCTAAACAATCATTATTCTGCCTTGTAAATAAAAATAACCCAACAAAATAGCACATCATATTCTTCAAATGGGATATTATATTTTGCCATGTTGTGCACCCAATACCACTAGTAGATATGAGGTTATAAAGACATAGGCCTACACTGGGCATACTTAGGTTTTTTTTGTAGTTAGGCATTGACATTGTTTGCGTGTCCTGCGATTAACCCCGTAGTTGGGCAAATTTAAACATCGGTTAATAATTATATTGAGTTTTTCTAACCAAACCCTTCACTGAAATACGGAAAGTCTTATATTTGAATCTCCACGTTGCTAACGTCTTTCTGATGTATTATAGAAGTCTGGAAGCTTATACCTTGGGTAATAGGAGCTTCACAGGATCGGGTCTCATGTAGAAAATGATGCCATCCATTGCGCCCTCAAGTGTTACACCGCGGATAAAGAGCGCCACCAGAACAAAATATGGAAAGGTTGACGTCACATACACCACCTGTGTAATAAGTTAAAACGATCATACAAGTTTTAAAGCTTAAATGAAACCGGTTACCTCTATATATATATTTTTTGTTTTTTTCAAGTCATGAAACTAAATTAATAGACGAATGTTGTCAACCCGAGATGAATCAATACTGGCAGGTTTTAGGAGAGACTAAAAGTAAAACTAGCAATTTGTAATACCGGGTAAAATGTCTTTTTGGCTTTCTCTGTCCACTTTTTTCCCTTGATGTTGTGCCCGAATTTGCAAGGACAGTGCCAAAATAAATATTTATACGTTATATAAATATATGTTTAATCGACCTGGATGATGTAATCATTACAATACAACACAATGCACATTGTTATCACAAAAACCATTTGAGGTTCACTCACGATGCAGCACAGACATAACAAACAGAGAAGTTATTGTAACCAAAAGGTGGCCAAAAAGAACTTCTTTGAGAACTAAATTTCAATGTAGACTTTACTGGCTAACAATTTTATAACAATCTATACAACATAATCAGTGAGAGTTTCAGTTGAAATCTAGAAAGAAAACGTTCGTGTTAAAGTGTTTTTCACTCTAAAACGAGAGTTGACTCCGACACATCAGGTGACAGGAGGCTGAACCACTTTTCATTGACATCATGACCCGTTCCCCCCCCCCGAACACTGACCAAAGATTTTAATCATTGACCTAAAGTTATAAGCCCGTGTCCAATTGAGCTGCTCGGAGCCACGAAGCTGTATGCTTCATATGTTTTTGTGTGTGTCCACATCTCGTCTCCGGATCCGGCTTCTGGCTCCGTTTGATGCTGAAGCGCAGTGTAAAATACACATTGCTTTAAGCCGGAGCTGGTGCCCAAGCCAGAGCCGGAGCCCAAAGCCAAGGTTTGGAAAAGGCCCATAGCCAGGCCTGTACACGTTAAGGAATACCAGATAATAAATATGCACCATTTTATTTTGTATGGGCACAATAATTTTCAAAGAGGTGCTGAAGCACAACAAACTTATGCTTACCAGAATAAGGTTATCAGCCAAAATATGTCAAATGTAATCTGTAACTGGTATCCTGCTTAGTTTTGCTCAATGCCAGCAACTTTTTGAGCACAATTTTCTGCTTAAGCACTCTACGAAATTGGGCTCTGCCTTGTGACTGTACTTTCTGAGCTAAGTGATGTACAGGCCTACTCGTACATCCTAAGTTTTTCAACGCAAAGAAAATAATTATAAAGGGAGGAAGTTCAAGAAAGTGTATTTATAAATATTTTTCATTTGCTGATCAGCCAGATGGAATTGAGAAATAAAGACTTACTTTTCCAGATGATTGTATTCCCTTTGCTAAAGATAGGAAGACTATGATCCAAGCTAGTAGGAGGCACAACGTCAAGTCCCACTTGACCTCACCCAGGTCATCTATACCGTCTGACATGTCCAGCACACGGTTGCTGAAACAGTCGAGAAGAGATGGAGTTTGAATCAATTGAGAAATGAGAAATAACACGAGGAAAATCAGGAATAAATCAGTAACTGGTTTCTCTCTCTCGTTTGATGGGCATAATGTGGGAATTGAATGATTGGTTGTTCACATCGTCAATATTGAACGAATAATGGAGTGGTGCAAACTATAATATAGCGTTCTGACCTTTTACCCATCCTACCTCATTAGTGGGGCAGATAGGGAAAATAATCTGGGGAGTTGTACCTTTGATGACACAAGCATGAAATTGTTCAAAATGGCTACAATTGCTTGTTGTTCTGCTTATATTTTTCAAAGGACAAATCTGCGACGGCCATATAGCCAAATATCTTTCTCATGTCATACTCTGACCGTGTGCCACATTCCATGCCAGTATCATCAAAGTCACATTTCCATCACTACCTGCCGTACTGTTTGTTGGTGGGGTGGGGTGGGGTGGGGTGGGGTTGCTCCAGGGGAAAACAACAACTCGGGTATAATGGACCCTGTGCATCATAGATCCGCTCTTCAGGGTTCTTAAAAATGTACACCAAATAGTTGTATGTGTATCTATTATGTAAATTAAGAGTTTAAAAAGTATTCAATTATTTACTTGAAGTATTCCTCGCTGGGTCGAATTGCAACAAAAGAACTGTTCGCGGTTGTGCCATTGCCAAAGAGGTCACCGCTGGGGTCACTTAAACTGGCGGTTCCATTCGTGTTAGGCGTAATACCGTAAGAGTCACTTGTGTCATTGACGAAGGTGTCATTGAGGAGGGTGTCGTTGATCCCAGAACTGTCACTGGCCTTAGTGACTCTACAGTTGGGTGTGTTCCAGTAGTTGTCACATGTCTTCCATGGCACTTCCTTGGTGAATGAGGCGAAGAGGTAGAACAGTGTGTAGGCGATGATGACATTGTAGAACGTGGCAACGAAGAATGTCATAATTACCATGCCGTATCCAAGCCCTGTATTATACAACAACAAATTGCAAGGTTTCGAGCGTAAAAATAAACTGAACATTTTTAATTTCAAAAGCTTACTTTTTAAAAAATGGCTTCCAGTACCAATTATCCTGAGAAATAATTCCGTTTGAAATACAACAATGTGTGAAAGAATTTCCTCCTTTCCTATCCTTCACTGGCTTGATTTAATAAATCGAAACATGTAGGCCTACATAAAAGTGCACACATCTCATCAGTGTTTTCTCAGAAACCTGAACAACAAAGTGGTGACATTTAAAAGGCTGGTTGTAGTTTGTATGTTGAACACTAGAGAACTGGTTTGGTTTTATTATTATTTTTTTAAAAATGAAATATCGCCTGTTACAAGGCCACGGACGACAACTCCAAGGTGATGGCTACACTTAGCTGATTTGGGCCATCGACCCAAATCAACTCTCTCCAGGGGCTCGATGCCACCTACTCCAGGGGCTTACGCAGTGTTACCCCCTTCAGAGTCCGTAAGGATGTAGGCATGGGTATCATCAATTAAGAACCTGGTTGGCACTAACTTCCCAACTCTGATAAAACGGCAATCCCTGATTCTATTCGAACTCTACTTTGTCTCACCTTTAGCTAAAGGAGTGCATTTCCAGACACTGAGGCATCCTAGGCTGGAGAATTGCCCCATGGCCATCTCCAAGAAGAAGATTGGCATCCCGACCACAAGCATCATTATCACATAGGGGATCAAAAACGCACCTAGAGTAAAAGTTACGGGTTTTGTTATTCCAAACCTCGCACCACACTGAAACAAAGATAATACTATATGAGGGAACTCACAAAAAATATTTGACATCAAAAATAATAAATCTATCTTAACTCTAAACACTTGGGTCCCAATGAGGCTTGACCCATTCCCGGGTCAGGCTGAACCGAAAGTGGTTAAAATGGAGTTCTAACTCGTACCCTGTATTATGCGTCACTTTGACAAATTTCTGAACTTGTAATTTTGACACAGATTCCGGGGCATACTGACCACTAACTGAGACCTGAATCCAGGTAAATTCCGATCCAAAAGTTTTCAGAGTGTAGGGACTGTCTAGATAGGTAGCGTAATTAAAGAGTCGTTTTGTTCCCTGTTGGCAGGACAGGCGTGTCCCCACATTGGGCACTGGCCTGGTTTTCTCATTCTGTTTCTTTTAAAATATGTCATGGCACAATATAACATTTTAAACTATTTTAATAATTAACGTTACGTTACGTTTGCAACACGAATCTCTCCAAAGTATTTTTGACCCACCTCCACCATCCTCATAGCACAAGAAAGGAAACCTCCAGATGTTACCAAGACCCACGGCGTAGCTCACGCAGGACAAAACAAAGTCGAGTTTCCCGGACCAGTTGCCCCTCTCCCCGCCTCCTTCCTCCCCATCTCCTCCCTGCTCTTTCTTGGTATTTGCAACCACACTGGTGGGAAGGTCTCCCCCGTTAGCTTCGTCACTCCCGTTGAGTTTTTCCATCTTAACAACAGTCGATACCGTTCGAAGAATAACTACCTTCTGCAGCACTCAACGGCTTTTGACTGCACCATCGGCTGAACAAACAACGACCCTAAGATTTTGTAATGTGGAAGGAGCCAGTTGAGAGCTATGTAAATACAGCGGCCCTTGTTTCCTGACACGCTCTAGGATGTTCAAGAGATCAACGCACACAAAATAACACAAGCAACAAAACCTAAGCATGCAATAACTGAAATTCAAAACATGATGGTTGAAAGCGAGTCCGGACAGAGTCACACATGTGGCACTCACCGTGTACAACTCTTCAAACAGCTAAACCAAACCGCAGGATTGCTTGTCTTCGTTCTACATTATTCTCACTATATGAGAATATAAAAAGGTTATCATATATAATCTTGATATCATCGTTTGTTCATGACGGCAGAGCGTGTATCGTGTATTTGTAGTGACTATGATTAGTTGAAGTTCAACAGTTCACAGGAGCTATTTTAGCAAACATCTGCGAATTTCCCGTGCAGCCAAGATCTTATGCGTAATTCTTATATTGATTTGCGTTTTATCTAGGGCCTGCATCAACATAATAATATGTACATCCGAAGTCCAACTTCTGTGTCCACGCAGTTTACTCCTTAATGTAGGGTAAGGTCATTGATTGTTTGTTGTAAGCGTAATGCTGATACATGCAAAGCTATAAAGAAAGATACAGTAAAAGTCACCCGTGAAAGTTCCAGCTGAATACAGTATCTACTTGCAGAGAATGCAGTCAAAAACTGTCGCGCTATTTTCACACGAATGTCGAATCCTGGTTTCATGTGTGTTAAACATTATCTCCGACGTTCGGTTGGATTTACCAGGTATTCAAATAAATGTTTTAAACTTCCCAACAAAACAAGTACTGCAGGTTCCTTGTCCTCTCAAAAACTTGACCACCCAGACGCACTTTTCACAGGTCGGTTATTTAGTACCGGTATGTTTATTGAAAACTACTATTACACTTTCCAAAAACTGATGATGCACTAAATGCTAAACTACCAAAAGGCAAGATAATAAAAAGATTATCGGTATTTATATTGATCTATATTCTACTATTATTATTCTTGAAACTATTATGCGAATAAATAGTGCAAAAAAGAGTAAGTGGCCTGACTCTTCGAGCGTAGCAGTATCTTTCTCAAAGGATACATCTAGACTCTGCTAGGGTCGAAATGTCAGGCCACAACTTTTGTTTGCATTTATACATAGGTCATTTTGGTTGGTAAGTAGTTTGCAACAGCTAATGCTATTTTCTCTCGTGCATAAATAAAGTCAAAACAATTTTAATTGTTTTGATAATGGATGGAGTGACAGACACTGTAACACGCATTACTCTTTAGTTTATAATATTGACATTAATGTGCACTTTGACTGAGGTAGGCCTATAGTTGACCTAAACAATCTCACAAACAACACTTCCGTTACCGATTTGACGCAAGAGGTTGGAATTTTAGTATTGTTGTTAACTTTAAGTCTCGTATAGATAAATTGCTGTTAGAGTATAAGGGTAAAAGAGTTTGAAAAAATAATAGCATAATTGTTTGAAACAATTGTTGGAATATGCATGAGTAAATAGCTTTTATTATTAAAACCATAATTATTGATTGTCTATAAAAAAAATTCACACTACCGCTGTTTTTTATTCTATCATTATCAACTCGTGTCTATGTGATGTTAGCCCTAAAGCTTTTACGCGTCTGCAAACACGATCCACAATAAATTGAATTAAAGGAGCTTTTCTGTCGATGAGTAACATGTACTGACGCCAACAAATGACGATATTAACATGACGCGACACATAATGCTAGATATTGTTTTCTTGCAAATGAACACTCGGCACCAATGCTCGTTCCTTTTGCGTTAAAACAAACAGATTCTATCCTTATCAGTCAACCACGTATTGAAATTATCAGCAGATCTGTGACTGATTGAGGGCGGTGGTTTATGCAAATACCGCAAAACATGCAACCCCTACTGCAATAAGGACAAACGCATTCAACAGTACAAATCGGCGCCATTTTGGATTCTCTTCGACGGATGTGAGTTCCTCTTCGGCGGCTTTCTTCTGATCGGGCGTCATCTCCATCACCACGGCCTGGTTATTAGCGCCCCCAACGCCACAGAGCCAAGACAATGCATGACGCGAAAAGGAAACACACGAATCTTTGTTTTCATCTGAAATAAAAACAGCTATGTAATTTTATAATGTAAAACCATGTAGTGACTGACAAGAGCGTATTACATCGAGCAAGTTCGGGTGGGCGACTAGAGTGACTAGACTTACCAGAAACCATAGAGCACAGGGAGATTGATTAGATCGACCATGCACTGGAGCATGGTCGAGCTAGTCAATTCGAGAGCTACGTCACACACTGTCACACAGTCCAGTCACTCTAGTCGCCCGCCCGAACTTGCCCATAGTTGAATGAACTTTTCGTTGTTGTCGAAGTTCAAATTGTTTTCTTTTGCTTGTTTATTTTCTTATCTGCTGGTCGACAACAACATGTTATTTAAGCTGTTTAATTTAAATTAACAGAACCCAGAATATCAATTACTATTAATTAATACCACCTCTTCGAACCCCATTATCTTGTTTTTCTTACACTCTAAAATTTTCCGGGTCAGAATTGACCCAGATCCAGGTCTCGTGGGGCCTGACCTTTTCTGGGTCAGTATGACCAGGAATCTGTGTCAAAATGACCCAAAATGGGTCAAAGAAACGCAGAATCCTGGTGAAAATCACCTTAAAAACAACGATATTCCAGAAATGGGTCAGGCCCCATCTGACCAGGAATCCCGGTCAATTCTGACCCAGGAGTTTTCAGAATGTACCCTCATGATCAGGTTGAGGTTTGAGAGCCCATTGTAGACCCGCCGATAAATTGGAACAATAAAATAAACACTTTCTAACACCATACAATAAACTACTCGATGAAATATAAGACCAGAAACTACCAAGTGCCACCTCAAACCTCTGTGAGGATCAATGACTTACTTACCCTCCTGAGGTTGAGGTTCGGTTCTCCGAATCTCATGGCCTCCATCCATACCCTCTTCGTCGTTGCTTTCGTGCATGGGCTTACGTACAGAGATGCTGTGACGAGTCCACCAGGTCAACCGGACCAACTTGATTGATAGATAGATAGATAGATAGATAAAATAATAGCATTTATTTTAATAATGGCATTTTTAAAAAAACATAGACATTTAATTTCCACTGGCAATTCCAAAAAACACTAAAACGACCAGTACAAAAAATCAAAAAATCTTAATGACTTAATGCAAACATCAACGGGTTGAAAACGATCTCCTTTGAATAATGTTATACGATTTGCCTATATTACGGCATTTCCTGTACAACAGATTTATATAACTTCTTTTGAGAATGTATCCCACCACAAGCCTGTAAGACGAATACTTAAGGCATGGTATTTTGTCTACAAAGATGGAAAAGTGGAGGCCAATAAGAAGAGGATTCAAAAAGTAACAAAATAACCTTTTATGAGTACCTTCTATGGTCTGAGAACAGTTATGGTTGAGGTAACCACCTGTATACATTACAAATACGATGTCTCTTATATAGCAAAATACCAAGAGTCGCACCTTTTCCT
This sequence comes from Pisaster brevispinus, assembly GCA_023634235.1. NCBI lineage: Eukaryota > Metazoa > Echinodermata > Asteroidea > Forcipulatida > Asteriidae > Pisaster > Pisaster brevispinus. The sequence continues at coordinate 16,754,563 of JAMKCF010000005.1, read as the reverse complement.
TCGGAATCGGCTTAGTTAACAAACTAACCACAGCAGTGACGAGTAGACTTAGCACAAAGAGACAACAAGCGAAGTGTAGATAGTGGAGATGGCGAAGGATGTCCGGCCTGTGATCAGGCTGAGCGCAGGACGGCACGCCGTAGACGAAGTCTAGAATCAGGCGGATTGTGCCGGTGAGACACCCGACTACGAAGCCATAGAAAGCTCCCTGGAGGGAATTGCAGATTGAAATAATAGCACACACAGCATCAACAAAAATTATTTTTTTCTTTCTTTCAAAGATTTCAAAGAACTGTTCTCAGATACACATTTCCCTAGGTTGATGCATTTGCCCCCCCAAAAAAAATATCATATTGATGAATAAATACATGCCATGAATGAAAATGACACTAATTAAAAATATTTGAGACTTTAGAACGCTAGGTGGCAGCAGACTTACCAGGCACATTTCTGTTGAATTTGTAGTTCTGAGCATGCGCACATTTCCGAGAAATGGCTTTACCTGGCAAGTCTACTGCCATCTAGTGTCCCCAAAAGTATCACTCTGTAGGCTTATATTATGTCTAAATTTGTCATTCGAGTCACAATTTAAAATGTGACATGTATTTTGATCATGTGCACAAAAATAATAAAAAATTATTACCGGTTCAGTAGTTCTTTCCCAGAACATTCCCAAGACGTAGATGGCGAACATCGGAGGCGAAAAATAAGACGTCATGGACTGAATAAAGACAAAAAGTTGACCAGTGCCATAGGACTGGATGATCGGTATCCACAGTATGCTGATACACGCTAGAACCAGCGTCACCACCCTGCAATGAGTGAACACAACAGGTAAGCAGCTTATTTGTAGATGTAGTAGCTCCAAGATCATGTTAACATCACGAGACAACTCCTTCCAAAAAGAGGTTCGTACATGGTTTTATACAAAAGGTTTGGTAGCAGTAGTTACTTCTATCGACACCATGCAAAGGTTAAAAAAGCACTTACGTGATAACATGCTTGTTATAATACTTGTCAACAAGAATGTTACATCCCCGGGAAAACAATGTAGCATTTTGTTCGACTGAAAGAGGTGGTTGTGTAGGTTTGTTTTTCCAGTAACCACTCAAATGGCCATAATATAGAAACTGAGAGACACGTGATAGCAAATAAGCTTGCTGTTGCATTTGCTTTCAGTTAGTTTATTCTCCACATCAATAACTGCTTTCTATGGATGGTTTAACACCTTTTCCTCTGCAATAATTTCTACGCGAATGTACAAAATGTGAAACCAAGTCACATTGATGCTAATGATGCCGCACGTAGGAGACCCTATATCGGCTGGCCGTTCAAATGAAGCCCCCCAGAGCCAATTATGCCAACAGCATGCAATGCACTTTTACTTTTAATAAACGAAAAAGAACACGACAAACCTTCCAACAATAACAAGTTCCACGTCGTTTGAACTTGGTCTAAATCGCTTCCAGATATCCAAGGAGAAGATTGAGCTTGCGCTATTGAAGACTGACGTCAGAGTGCTCATCAGAGCAGCCAACATGGCGGCTAACATCAAACCCTTTACACCTGACACATTATAAAGGCTGTGTCAGAATTGGTGGTTACAGCTACGGCTACGGCTACGGCAACACGGTCTTTAGCAACACCCTTAGCAACAGCCGTAGCCGTAGCTATAGCCACCTATTGGGATACGGCCTATAGAGATACAGACACTTAAGTAAGTTTTTGTTGTTGTTTTGTTTTAGGGCGGAGCGGAGGTTTCATCCAACCTTGTTAAACTCAGCAGTGAACAGTGCCATGGGGGGAAAACCATAACATAGGCGAGATTCAGATGTTCGCACCAATTGATTAGCTTGACAGGGTACGTGCCTCGATTATAAACAATTTTTATCATCACTTTTGAAATCAAAGTTCGAAAGAAGGTGTACGTTGGGGACGTAGGTGGCAGGAGATACACCAGATAAACCCAATGTTTTCCAACATGTGCACACCTTCAGAGCTACGTAAATGATGACAAATTATCTGCTGTCTTGTCCCACCGAGTTTCCAAAACCCCCTTTAATTGCTGTTTAAAATCAACGTTTAATTCCCTTTAAAATACATTAAAATATGTGAATGTTCAAGACTGTTCGAGACATTTGTTTTCCATCCAGTACGTTTCAATTTCTTCGTTTTTTTCCCCTTATCCCCTAAAGGAAAAAGTAGTACTGCATTGAATGCTCCATTGACAACTGTTTGAATTTGAATCTCTGTGCTCAAAGTAAAGCGACATCACAAGGGACTGATAATAACATACCCATCGGCATGAGGTGCAGGACTAGTCGTGGGTAGGCGATGTCTGCACAGCCAGCGGCGTTGTTGCAAACCTTCAGGCAAACTTCGGGGTCCTGACATGCAACTTCATCTATAGTAGGAGTTAAGGTGAAGAAGACACTCTAAAAACGCCCGGGTCAGAAATTACCCGGATCTGGGTCCCACGGGGCCTGGCCCATTTCTGGGTCAGTATAACCCGTAATCTGTGTTGGAAATGACCTAGAAAAGGGCTAAACTGAAGCAGAATGTTCCCTGTTTCCGGGTCAGACTGACCCGGAATTGGGTCTGTTCCCACTGGGTTCCGGAATCCGGGTCAATTCTGAACCGGGAGGTTTTTTTTAGTGTAGGTTGAGAACAAAAGTTTGGTGATGACATTTTGTGGAAGCAGGTATTGGGCTCAAACCCTAGGCGGTGTCTGTGGATTGTTTTTCTGCGGGTAGTTACAGTGCTCTGTAACCCTTTAATTACCTTTTTCATTACAAATCACAAGCTGTTTTTAGTTACCCCGGAACCCAATTCAGTAAAATCCACTCAGTCAAATTAAAGATTCTTACCAGGCCAGAGGGCTCTGCTGATCATACCGGGGTAGATCATGAGAAACATGGGTAGAATCTTGCAGTAACCAGCTAAGATGCTACCTGCCTTAGCGTGGGTGACGTTACGGGCAGCCAACGAACGCTGGACAAGTACCTGCAGATAAGGTAAACTTATATAATGAGGACATCAACCTCCTCCTGTCCGAACACTTTTTTTATAGACAAAGATAGAAAAACTATGACAGCCTGTGAATGCAATCTACACAGTATACAGTCAACCCTCCTAACTGTCTGACCATTCAAAATCATCTACTGTGGTTTTGAGCAATAGGAAAACAATCTCAGCCAGCAATGGTGAATGCATCTATACAGTACACAGTCAACCCTCCTACTGTCTAGCCATTCACTAACATTCATTACTGTTATTGAATAAAGGAAACAAGACCAAGATGGTGGCATCATGATCAAGGGCTATGGATGGACAACCCACCTGGTTCGCACAGAAGTACCAGGCAGACAGTAGGAACACACCAAACACCACCCCGGGCCAAGGCAGGGCACTGGACGAGGCGTCTTGAAATATGTGGAAAACCTCGTCTGTGGGTATCCCGCAGGTCGAGTTGGCACTCAATAGAGTAGTGTTGGGCACTGCGGCAAGATACTCCGTCTTCAGGTTTGCTATACCACCAATTCGAATAAAAGCTGCAACAAAAATAAAATTGTTTAGCTGCCAATGGGGACGATTTACTTAATTACTATCGGTAGCGAACGTATAGGAATTGATGACGGCCTCATTAAAAGTTTTGTTTTTGTTTTGGGGGGTCTTGTCACCCCAGGCAATTTTAGAGGCATTCCGGAGGCAAACCACTGAATTCAGAACAAACACTTTTTGTTAAGTTAAGCCTTAAAAAGTATCCCACCAGAAAATTATGTGGAAAATGAAGTTGTAATGTAATGCCTTTCCCCCATTTATTGGAAAGGAGCTGTTTGCCTGTAAAACTGTTTCAAAATGACCCTTGACCATTCTTTTAATGCATCGGCGCCCATGCAGTGTCGCAGTGACACCGATGGCGTATCTTTAAATGTGCACCAATATTATTTTAAATATTGAACTTCTCCAAAACATTTGTTTTACCAATTATCGTCAGGACAAACGCTCCAGTGATCATGACAACTGCCTGCAGAGCGTCTGTATAAATCACGGCAGTCAGCCCGCCAGCCATGGTGTACACCGTAGTCATGGCCAACAGAACACCGATAGACAAGTAGATGTTCCAGCCGAGGGCTTGTTGGATGATGATAATGCCTGCATACATCTCGGACTTATAAAAGAAATGTGAGAAGTGAGTCACCTTTGGTCTGACAATGGTCTGTCCTTTTGGGAGTCAAATTACATGTACAAAAATGGATCCTGGAATGGGCGCCATTAATTTACATAGAGCTGCTTAAGCACAAAGAGTAGCTAAGCACAGCAACATTATAGTTACCAGATTAAAATTACCGGCCAAAATAAAACCCATGTAGCTAGTATCATTTTTGCTTAGCACATTTTTGCTAAGCAAAAAATGGTTAAGCAACATTTTCTGGCTAGGCAGCTTTATGAAATTGGGCCCGTTCTTAAGTGAAGACGTTATTTCACTTTAGGCCACGCCCACTTTACAGATAAGCCCTTAGGTATTTACATTCGTCTTTGTATGACGAGTTACGTAAGAAACGTTTGATAATTGAACTTGTCATTTTGCATACGTTCTTCAAACGTTCTCAAGGTCTTCTCATACTATTTTTTTTTAAAGATAAAATGTGTGTTTTGGGGGTAAAATTATATAAACTTATGCCAGATTTGGAGCCGGAAGTAGCAAGAACTTTGGGTGTGCAGCATATGCACGAACTTGTATGACGCAATGACTAACCAACAGGGCAAAATTCCTTAGAGCTGAAAAACCCCCCAAAACCAAACAACTAAATACAACAAAATAATGCTTATCAGAATAAGGTTACCAGCCAAAATACAATTAATGTCACATGTAGTATTTGTGCCCGGTATCCTGCTCATTTCTCATAAGCAGGAAATTATTCAGCAATCTTTTCTGCTTAAGCAGCTTTATGAAGTTGGGCACAGGATGCTGCGGGGTTTCACCGAGCACACTGCACAGTTACACACGGGAAATATGAATCCAAAATGGCGCAGCCAAGATTTAGTGGGTGATAACGTCAGGTGATTCGGATCAATGGCCTGCTCTTTCCATTCTGTGGGGAAAAAAGACTTACCGAAATTCCGAAGATGATAAAAACGAGGGAAAGAATGGCGAGACCAACCCGAAGACGCTCACCGCCAAATCGTGTCTTGAGATAACCGGGTACGGTGAACACCTTGATCGGGGTGGAGGAGGTGGAATCGTATTAAAGTGTCATTTATTAACAGAAACGAGAGTTACCAAAATCGCTGTATAGTTTTGCAAAACAATCGTCATACATAGTCAGCGTTTCAACACTGAGAAGTAGATTGCCCTATTAGATCAGAAAGTTGTTCCAAGCTTACAAAAACTACATAGGTCTACACTCTTTTAAAGGTGAGAGTACATACGAGTTATCTTCATCTCATTTTTGAAAAAAAAAAAGACATTCGCAGGAGCGAGATAAATCTCGTTGATTTTCTTCTTATCCAGTTAGTTTTGAAGACCTTATTTGGGGTTGTCCTTTAGAACATAAATATTTTAAGGTGGGTGAAACAGACAATTTAAAAACAAACTGTGTCGTTGGAACTTTAAACGTTTATTACACCATCACAGAATTGTACTTACGCCGGAGGCAAAATAAATCGGTATAAAGAAAAATCCCAGGAGCACCAGGCAGAACAGTCCCTGGGAAAAAAAAGCGAAACAAATTAAAATTGTGTGTTTACGGGACCTATATCCCTCTTATCTTTATAGTTGAAGCGAATTTAACAAAGGAGGATTTTTTGGCACAATCCTCAAACATTTCAAAATAGTTCTTGTTTGTTTTTGTTCTATGTTAACACTCCTAGCTTTCCGTACGACTTCTTCACTAATTGTTATTTATTACTGATGTTACCCTCCCCAGTGTTATATGGGGTTTGTTCCAGTTTTGGAATAAAATACAATACAATTCAATACAATACACAGTCTTATTTATGGGAATAGATCTTGCAGCAAACTTCCCAGAGTGCACCTCTGATTTAATGCTTTCAAACTTAAAGGGGCTGTGTCGTAATGATCAAGAAAAGTATTATTAGCACACTGACTGACATGATATTGGGAACGTTCTTTATATAAAGTAACTCATTGTAAAAACACTAATTTCTTCTTGTTTGGACTTCTTGTGTATACTGTTATAGGAACCTACGTGGAACTCGTAGGAGATGACAGCGTAGCCCGATGCCGATGCGGTCCCAGCCAGTCCGATAAAAGAGCTACTGCCGATGTTACTCACATACAGTGACATGCCAACCTATGAAACAGGTGCGTAACACAAAATATTCATTACCTTCACTGTTTGCACATTAACAACTACCGGGGCCTACTCTACAGAGCTGTTAAGCATAGCCTAGTTATTGCTCAGAATTATATTCCAACTTGTTCCTATTTAGATAAAATGAACAAAAATAGCTTTGAAACATCCCTGTGTGAATTATATGGTGTTGGATGTAACTAATTTCTGGTTTTGCCTAATTTTGTAGTGCTTATAGGCTAGGCCTAACGACAACGCACAATTGATTAAACATGAACCATCGTGCATTCGAAACCCCGGCTTAGGCTTGGGCTACGGCTTAAGCTCCGTCTGTTATATATGAAAACGTGTTGTGCTTTGGGTTTCAGACGAGAAGACGGAGCCGAAGCCACGGCCCAAATCGAAGCTGTGGTTTTGAATAAAGTTTGTATTAATCCGAAACAATTTGTTTGACATCCGCTGTAAAATTATTATATTGACTGTTTCCAAATGCAGGGGCTTACCTGAAAATTTCGGAAGTATTTACATGAAGTAAACAAAACAAAAACAAAAACCCAAATAATGGCAAAAATTATTCAAAAGAACCAAATTCAATATTTCAGCAATATCGTTTTCTCTTTCTTGAAAATACAAAAGAAACAACACATTTTCATATTGTCAGATTACAAACATTGTGTGGTAAATACAACTTTATTGAATATGCTTTGTCTTGACTCATCGAAAAAAAAAATCAATTTCATAAGTGGAAACAATCTTGCCCTTCTTCCTACATACCAGCCACCAGCTCATATCTCGACCAGCCAAGAAATATCCACTTGTCGTGCCCTTGTTAGACTTGTGTGAGGCCTACGTTGAGAGGGGAAAAAGAAACATCTTATCTGGTTTAGTGATACTGGGATTTATCAGTATAGTGCCGAACTTGTGTTAAACGTTTGATTGTTGTCGCTGTCAATACATCTTGATGGTAGTGCATTTAAAAGAACAACACTTAAGGTGGAAGAGTAAACCAATTGGTGTTTCTGGTCCACACCCTTGTCCACAGGTTTCCTCGGGCCTGCGAGCTACAGTGATTAAGTCCACTTAATGATGCATCCTTAGTTTCATTGCCGTGATAATGGTAATCTGGCGAGCGTATATTTTGCATTTATGCCTGTTTACTTTTAATTATGTCATGACAAATTCAATCGTCGCACAAGCGCCAATAATGGAATGAATGGGACTCGAGAAGAAAATGTGAAGTTTATGCGGTGGGGAAACCATGCAGTCAGGGTGGGGACTGAAAACCCAATATGTTACGGTATGCAAGGCTCCAGTCGAAAGCGGGATTCGAACCGAGGTTCACGGAGGAAAAAAGTAGGGAAAGAAACCAATCAGGAATCTAAAAAGGCATAATACTGGCGACAGCCATTAGGGACAACCATAGTACGCTGCAAAAGGACAGTTTTATGTGACACAAGGTGTATACGTGTCTCACCATCAAGGAAGAAAACTTCTATCCCTAAACAAATTATGAGAAATTTTACAACTGAAGATTTTTATTTTATTTTTTATTTTTATTTATTTATTTATTTATTTATTTATTTGTTTATTTATTTATTTATTTATTTATTTATTTATTTATTTATTTATTTATTTATTTATTTATTTATTTATTTATTTATTTATTTATTTATTTATTTATTTTTTTTGGGGGGGAGATTACCTGGAAGGGGCTGCCTTAAATTGCATGGTGTGACATGTCCCTTTACACATTGCACAGCGATAAACACTCCCCCACAGCGATCAACACCTCCCCAGGTAGAGTTTCCCCTGCCCATTTTTTAGTCAGGCCACCGCCCTCCACTCGACGGCCGCCTTGTTTGTTTTTTGCGAGTATTTTTTTTCCACACTTAAATAATTTATAGTTGCAACGGTCGTAGGGAACGATACAACATGTAAACTTCCATGTTTCAACTTCGGTACCTTGCTCGCAGAAGGTACGCCCCCCTGGCTGGAATGCAGAAGGTCATTCGATTGTAAACAATGCGACATGGAAATCTACGCGCAAGACAACTTTGCAAGCAGGCACGGTATACTTAATACGATCAAGGCTTTAGCACATAGCGACTTGGGGCATGGGGGAAGGAGGCAAGTATTTACGCTTTCTCTCCCGCAGAGAATGCTGGCCTCGGTTAGTCCATCAGCAAGCTGACCATAGACCGACCATCAAAACGTTGATTCCGCTACAAATAGACCTTTATCATGGTGCGGCCATCTTGATTCTCTCCTTTTCAAGTTAATGTAACCAAACCGAGGCTGGAAGGGTAAATAGTCTGGTTCCTGTTTGTACACTGATTATTAGCATCCATTACTGCCGTTGTGTACAGGGAACACGGACAAGATGGTGGCAGAATGACAAAGGTCTGTTGTTTTAGTCCTGTGAATAATGTATAATGTGAATAATGTATATTCAGTGGAGTAGGCCTGTTGTACAAAAAATAGCCAAATAACAGACTTGAGGCAGAGTCATAATGTTATGTTCTATTTTTCGCCGTAAATGTGTTTTAAAATCAGTGAAAGGTTTGTGTTGTTCTATTCTGAATAGGTTTGTTCGTTGTTTTGCCTAGCCGGGCAAGCAATAAATCAATCTTAGCTCTTATATATAATTTTCATCATTATTAAAAAAAACACACAACTGTTTAAGCTTCGAGAAAATATAAAGCTTAGATTTAAACTTGTGGACTAGAAGCTGATACGGACGCAGTTCTTAATTTTCTGCCCGCTGTTCTGCACCCCCCACCCCAAATCGGGCAAAACAGTGGGGGAAAATTCGGGAAAAGCAAGAAAGAAAAATTTGTCAGTAGCAACAAATACTTTTTGTACCCGGTATTATAAACTAGTGCTTATGATTTATCTGTGAAAATTTAACCCTTCCCCCTCCTAACCAAAGAGTCCCCATACGCCAATGCGTGTGAGAGGTTATTCTACACATAACCGAGCAATGTGTGAACTGCGCCTGTGCTCTCTGAAAACTTCAGTTGTCTGATAAAACTCGTCATGTATCCATCCAGGATGCAAACAAAACTTACCCAAAGTCCGAGCAGAAACACAATCAAAAAGTGGCAGGCGATGATGATAAAATCCAGTGCATTGAGAGACGGGGAGGCAGATTCATGCATCCCAGTCGTCTCGGTCGCGGAAGTGTCTTCTGCATTCGCCATTTTGTCTTCTTCCAAGAGAGAATTGCCAAGACTTGTGAGATAAGGTGGACCAAAACTTATGTAAGCAAATCGCACGAGACTCAATGTTGCACATGGGTCAGTGGCTCCTGGTGCACTTCTTCACTACAGTATAGTGAAAAAAAACATGCGCTGGGCCCCAAACGATTAAGATTTTGTAAACTTTTTCTGATGTAGGACTAAATCAAAGGTTCGAAGATCTTGGCTTGTATGCATATTGTTGACAAATGGTCCATTTTGCTTTAGCTTGTGATTGCTTACTTTGACCTGGAGTATTTTAGGTAATTTATTCCCTGAAAAAAATGGCGCTATTTTCCCATTATGAGCGTACCGATATAACATGGGCCCTTTCGCTAAGGCGGAGTCTGATGTTAGCTCAGAAACGGCTAACCACCCAAATAAAAAGCAGAAAGAACTTTAGCTATCAACAAATATCTTGATATGATTTCAAAAGGTAACAAAACGAATTATTTAGTTTTTATTTAAATGTTTATTTTAGTTATGTAAGCATTTGTGGTTCTTGACGACCTACTGAAAGTGGTGCAAAATGTAATGCCGCTGCGTTTTTTTGGAATTCAACGGCTTTGCCTGTCTGACACTGGTGGCCGTATCCGAGAGTAGTGGCACCATAGAGAGCTTTTTGGAGCTTTTGAGAGCTCTGTGGCACAGAACAAAATTAGCCCTTCCCATGAAATATGCTAATTACATTCACGTATGCGTACAGAAACTATTGGTTGGCAAATGCCATAGAGATGTGCACTAAGCAGACGCACAAACGCGTATGCGTCACGCCACCATCAGCCCCATACAAAAAGGCGCAATGTTCCTTCAGTTTGCTAACCATTAGTGTAAGTGCGCACGCGCGATGTGCCATTGACATGGGAAGGATCTTTATGGGTTGGGTGCAGCCTCGCTACCATGGGCAGCGCGCCATATCGATACCTCTCGTCGCTAAACCCCTGGGAGGGAAACACTGAAAATCAATGCTGATTGGCTAACCAAAATGTACTGCTTTGCGTGCACGTATTTTGACGCAATACATTTCAAATGAATCATGTCTTTACATGGTCACCCTAAACTGCATACAGTTTTAAGCGTATCGCAAGATTAAAAAGAATGAGAGGGGCCAGTTGCTCCATGACTTGATGCGTCCTTTGACAGCGCGCTCTGCGTAGTCTCTAACACAGAATGGATCAACCACAGGACTAATTAAAATATCCAATATATTTGGATATTTTAAAGTCACACTTCCAGGGGTGCGTTTTCGCGGTCGTAACCAATAACTGTTTCAGTTGACTTGGCCACTGTTTAATCACTAGTCAGTAACCGAAACAGTTATTGGTTACAGCCGTGAAAACGCACCCCAGGGGTTACAATCGAGCAAGGCCTTCTGGGAAAGAAAACAAAATGGCACGTCGAGATCGTACACCACTGGGAACGAGGTTGGGGTTGGTTGTGGCTTTTGCGCCAAGACAACAAGGCGGTAATCTGTGACGTTTACTTCGTATCAACGCGCGCGTCAAAATGCTTCTAAAGGTTTTCCGCGTGCGCTAGGGGGCTAACTGGCATACAACAATGAAATTACAACGTGTCAGTTTAAATCGACCTCCTGCAACAAGTAGACTAGTGACGGAAAAATATACATCATGGGGAACTTTCTTCCCAACATTTGGCCAAATCCTAGACGGGTGTCAGCTAGTGCTGCAGACGGATATAGCTTTCAGTCGTGAGAACCACCTGATGACGTTTGCTTCTGAATCAACGTCCCGTTGTGAGCCGATTCACCAGCGAGTATCATCAGTAGACCATCTCGAGAGGCTAATCGAACTTCATAACTGCATCGTAATGGGAAGACTGAATGACTTCAAAAGGTGTCTGGATGTGGTACCTGCCGGGAGCGTGGATGAGTTATTTCCTTCTCGATTGGTTCCTCCTAGATTGGCCAGTCTTGCTACCCTGACAGGATTCTGTCGAAACGAACCTCCTACGAGTCTTTGCTTAGTCCACGAAGCCGCCAGTCGGGGCCGACCAGACATGCTGGTGCTGCTCCTCCGGGCCGGTGCATCGACCAATGTTATAGACTCGAAGGGGGAGTCAGCTCTCCACCACGCTGCCAAGAATCCCGAGTTTTGTCATGCCTTGCATTTTCACTGCTGTACCGATCGGTCCCAGCTGATGAGACGATGGGCATGCGGCAGCCTGCAGTGCGTTGAGATACTGTGCTCAGTACCAGGTGCTGATGTAAACATCCGCAGTCAACTCGACATGGGTACCCCTCTGCATAGAGCTTGCGAAGCAGGCCGAGAGGCGATCGTAGATGTGCTCCTATCCCACGGAGCCAATTCGAATGTCTTGAACAGGTTCGGAGAAACCCCCGCCGCCATGGCACTGATCTCCGGCCACGAAGTCGTTTTCCGTCGGTTCCTGGATATGGGTGTACTGCAAGGGAGAATCGATGCTATCCCGTACATCTTGCACACTGCCGTCAACGCGTATGTCGAGTTCCCAGATTTGGAGAAGTTCAACAATATCATGGGGATCCTCCAGTACGACGGGGACTTGAACGAGCAAGATCACCTCGGCAACACCGCACTCCATTACGCCCTTGTCGGCCGTATGGTTGACTTTCAACTGGTATCAATACTTCTCACTAAAGGCTCCAACCCCGACTTGGTGAACAAGATGGGTAGGACAGCTCTCATAGAGTTCCTCTTCTCACACATGACCCACGTCAACAACGCTAACATCAGGTCCGTCGTTCTCCTTACCTCCTACATGACGACCGCGCCTTCCATTCCTCCAGGTCAGGTGTTTGCTGCCAGCAACAACCCGCTCCTCCTGTCGACTCAATTGTACGAGGAGATCATCGAAATCGTCCGTCACGTCTCCCGGACTGTGCCGTCTCTAGGTCATCTCTGCCGGCAGACTCTGAGGCGCGCCATTGGACCTCATCGCCTCGGGGACCCATCTGTCATGGACACCCTACCCCTGCCTGTATCTCTACGGGAAAACATCTCAAACCGCGTAGACCCAGAAAGTTTCTGTGGGTACTTACTGGACTTTCTTCTTGAGAGGGAGTTTACCAGTGGTGAATCCATGATGGCGACAGTAGGAGTAATACACACTGATTCCATATTATAACTTGGAACTGCTCCCATATGCAGGTTTTTAATTTTTTATAGATATTTGTTTTATTGGAAAATTTGAATAAGATACTTCATATAAGCCTTAAAAAAAATTAAGGTGTAGGCCTAAGCGTGCGGAGAAATGTCTGTGGACTTTTCCCAATGTAGCCTACTTCATGCATGTGCAAAATAAATCCTTGGTACTCCCACGGCTGTAATATTCCTCAGTATGGTAGACGAGCTGTAGAACTTGTTTTTGTTGAAGTTAAATGGGGGAAAATGCAACAAAAGTAGAATAGCAAGGGAAATATGTATAATAAAAACTACGCCCCCCCCTGATTACTGTTCTCCCAGTTCGCACCTCTCCCCCCCCCCCGCTCCGATCCCCGAGAGGAACTGCGCGAGAGAAAAAGACCGACTCACCAAGAAGAGCGCCCTCATTTGACTAAGATGTTAAATGTTTAACTAGCCAAGTCTTTCAAGAAGAATTGTAATGTTTAGATTTAATTATTTCATTAAGCATGTATTTTGATTTGTTTTTATTTGACATGGAAACTTTTTTCACAAATATATGCTAATTAATGGGCAGATCCAGGTCATAACATTGCTTAATTTAAGAGTATGACCCTTTAATATTACGCATGCTAGACTTGAATAAGTCTAATGACCTGACGACACGACCCACAATTCTCCATGATATTTCCTGTGAACCTGTATTGACATTCATGACATTTTAATATCGTAGTAAATTCTGCGTGATATTTCGTCTTCAAAATATGCGAAATGGACACCCAAGTTGACCCAGAAGCCGAAGTAAGGAAACTCCAAGGTCTGGTGAAGAAATTAGAAAAACAAAATGAACTGCTTCGCAATAAAGCGGGCGGTACAGGCACCGACAAAAACCATAAATCTCGAGTGCGGAATAACATGGCGATTTCAGATGTGACAAACCACAACGACAGAAGGAGATTATAAACTAGTGCTTATGATTTATCTGTGAAAATTTAACCCCTCCCCCTCCTAACCAAAGAGTCCCCATACGCCAATGCGTGTGAGAGGTTATTCTACACATAACCGAGCAATGTGTGAACTGCGCCTTTGCTCTCTGAAAACTTCAGTTGTCTGATAAAACTCGTCATGTATCCATCCAGGATGCAAACAAAACTTACCCAAAGTCCGAGCAGAAACACAATCAAAAAGTGGCAGGCGATGATGATAAAATCCAGTGCATTGAGAGACGGGGAGGCAGATTCATGCATCCCAGTCGTCTCGGTCGCGGAAGTGTCTTCTGCATTCGCCATTTTGTCTTCTTCCAAGAGAGATTTGCCAAGACTTGTGAGATAAGGTGGACCAAAACTTATGTAAGCAAATCGCACGAGACTCAATGTTGCACATGGGTCAGTGGCTCCTGGTGCACTTCTTCACTACAGTATAGTGAAAAAAACCATGCGCTGGGCCCCAAACGATTAAGATTTTGTAAACTTTTTCTGATGTAGGACTAAATCAAAGGTTCGAAGATCTTGGCTTGAATGCATATTGTTGACAAATGGTCCAATTGCTTTAGCTTGTGATTGCTTACTTTGACCTGGAGTATTTTAGGTAATTTATTCCCTGAAAAAAATGGCACTATTTTCCCATTATGAGCGTACCGATATAACATGGGCCCTTTCGCTAAGGCGGAGTCTGGCCAGTTTACTTCTGTTTTCATGATGTTAGCTCAGAAACGGCTAACCACCCAATAAATAAAAAGCAGAAAGAACTTTAGCTATCAACAAATATCTTGATATGATTTCAAAAGGTAACAAAACGAATTATTTAGTTTTTATTTAAATGTTTATTTTAGTTATGTAAGCATTTGTGGTTCATGACGACCTACTGAAAGTGGTGCAAAATGTAATGGCGCTGCGTTTTTTTGGAATTCAGCAGCTTTGCCTGTCTGACACTGGTGGCCGTATCCGAATCAAGCTACTTCGGCTACGGCTAGCTATGACCGTTGGTTGCAACGACGATGAAGAATACGGGACTAGTCGGCATTCCGGCCATACTTAGCCACTACGGAGATTTTCATTTTTGGGGAAAGTAGTGGCACCATAGAGCTATTATGGAGCTTTTGAGAGCTCTGTGGCACAGAACAAAATTAGCCCTTCCCATGAAATATGCTAATTACATTCACGTATGCGTACAGAAACTATTGGTTGGCAAATGCCATAGAGATGTGCACTAAGCAGACGCACAAACGCGTATGCGTCACGCCACCATCAGCCCCATACAAAAAGGCGCAATGTTCCTTCAGTTTGCTAACCATTAGTGTAAGTGCGCACGCGCGATGTGCCATTGACATGGGAAGGATCTTTATGGGTTGGGTGCAGCCTCGCTACCATGGGCAGCGCGCCGTATCGATACCTCTCGTCGCTAAACCCCTGGGAGGGAAACACTGAAAATCAATGCTGATTGGCTAACCAAAATGTACTGCTTTGCGTGCACGCTTGTTAAAACATTCAAGCGCTTGTAGGACGCTTGTCGGGCGCTTAGTACGCGGGTGTAAAAATGCACGTATTTTGACGCAATACATTTCAAATGAATCATGTCTTTACATGGTCACCCTAAACTGCATACAGTTTTAAGCGTATCGCAAGATTAAAAAGAATGAGAGGGGCCAGTTGCTCCATGACTTGATGCGTCCTTTGACAGCGCGCTATGCGTAGTCTCTAACACAGAATGGATCAACCACAGGACTAATTAAAATATCCAATATATTTGGATATTTTGAAGTCACACTTCCAGGGGTTACAATCGAGCAAGGCCTTCTGGGAAAGAAAACAAAATGGCACGTCGAGATCGTACACCACTGGGAACGAGGTTGGGGTTGGGTGTGGCTTTTGCGCCAAGACAACAAGGCGGTGATCTGTGACGTTTACTTCGTATCAACGCGCGCGTCAAAATGCTTCGAAAGGTTTACCGCGTGCGCTAGGGCTAACTGCTGGCATATACAACAATGAAATTACAACGTGTCAGTTTAAATCGACCTCCTGCAACAAGTAGACTAGTGACGGAAAAATATACATCATGGGGAACTTTCTTCCCAACATTTGGCCAAATCCTAGACGGGTGTCAGCTAGTGCTGCAGACGGATTAGCTTTCAGTCGTGAGAACCACCTGATGACGTTTGCTTCTGAATCAACGTCCCGTTGTGAGCCGATTCACCAGCGAGTATCATCGGTAGACCATCTCGAGAGGCTAATCGAACTTCATAACTGCATCGTAATGGGAAGACTGAATGACTTCAAAAGGTGTCTGGATGTGGTACCTGCCGGGAGCGTGGATGAGTTATTTCCTTCTCGATTGGTTCCTCCTAGATTGGCCAGTCTTGCTCCCCTGACAGGATTCTGTCGAAACGAACCTCCTACGAGTCTTTGCTTAGTCCACGAAGCCGCCAGTCGGGGCCGACCAGACATGCTGGTGCTGCTCCTCCGGGCCGGTGCATCGACCAATGTTATAGACTCGAAGGGGGAGTCAGCTCTCCACCACGCTGCCAAAAATCCCGAGTTTTGTCATGCCTTGCATTTTCACTGCTGTACCGATCGCTCCCAGCTGATGAGACGATGGGCATGCGGCAGCCTGCAGTGCGTTGAGATACTGTGCTCAGCACCAGGTGCTGATGTAGACATCCGCAGTCAACTCGACATGGGTACCCCTCTGCATAGAGCTTGCGAAGCAGGCCGAGAGGCGATCGTAGATGTTCTCCTAGCCCACGGAGCCAATCCGAATGTCTTGAACAGGTTCGGAGAAACCCCCGCCGCCATGGCGCTGATCTCCGGCCACGAAGTCGTTTTCCGTCGGTTCCTGGATATGGGTGTACTGCAAGGGAGAATCGATGCTATCCCGTACATCTTGCACACTGCCGTCAACGCGTATGTCGAGTTCCCAGATTTGGAGAAGTTCAACAATATCATGGGGATCCTCCAGTACGACGGGGACTTGAACGAGCAAGATCACCTCGGCAACACCGCACTCCATTACGCCCTTGTCGGCCGTATGGTTGACTTTCAACTGGTATCAATACTTCTCACAAAAGGCTCCAACCCCGACTTGGTGAACAAGATGGGTAGGACAGCTCTTATAGAGTTCCTCTTCTCACACATGACCCACATCAACAACGCTAACATCAGGTCCGTCGTTCTACTTGCCTCCTACATGACGACCGCGCCTTCCATTCCTCCAGGTCAGGTGTTTGCTGCCAGCAACAACCCGCTCCTCCTGTCGACTCAATTGTACGAGGAGATCATCGAAATCGTCCGTCACGTCTCCCGGACTGTGCCGTCTCTAGGTCATCTCTGCCGGCAGAATCTGAGGCGCGCCATTGGACCTCATCGCCTCGGGGACCCATCTGTCATGGACACCCTACCCCTGCCTGTATCTCTACGGGAAAACATCTCAAACCGCGTAGACCCAGAAAGTTTCTGTGGGTACTTACTGGACTTTCTTCTTGAGAGGGAGTTTACCAGTGGTGAATCCATGATGGCGACAGTAGGAGTAATACACACTGATTCCATATTATAACTTGGAACTGCTCCCATATGCAGGTTTTTAATTTTTTATAGATACTTGTTTTATTGGAAAATTTGAATGAAATACTTCATATAAGCCTAAAAAAAAAATTAAGGTGTAGGCCTAAGCGTGCGGAGAAATGTCTGTGGACTTTTCCCAATGTAGCCTACTTCATGCAAACATGTGCAAAATAAATCCTTGGTACTCCCACGGCTGTAATATTCCTCAGTATGGTAGACGAGCTGTAGAACTTGTTTTTGTTGAAGTTAAATGGGGGAAAATGCAACAAAAGTAGAATAGCAAGGGAAATATGTATAATAAAAACTACGCCCCCCCTGATTACTGTTCTCCCAGTTCGCACCTCTCCCCCCCCCCGCTCCGATCCCCGAGAGGAACTGCGCGAGAGAAAAAGACCGACTCACCAAGAAGAGCGCCCTCATTTGACTAAGATGTTAAATGTTTAACTAGCCAAGTCTTTCAAGAAGAATTGTAATGTTTCGATTTAATTATTTCATTAAGCATGTATTTTGATTTGTTTTTATTTGACATGGAAACTTTTTTCACAAATATATGCTAATTAATGGGCAGATCCAGGTCATAACATTGCTTAATTTAAGAGTATGACCCTTTAATATTACGCATGCTAGACTTGAATAAGTCTAATGACCTGACGACACGACCCACAATTCTCCATGATATTTCCTGTGAACCTGTATTGACATTCATGACATTTTAATATCGTAGTAATTTCTGCGTGATATTTCGTCTTCAAAATATGCGAAATGGACACCCAAGTTGACCCAGAAGCCGAGGTAAGGAAACTCCAAAGTCTGGTGAAGAAATTAGAAAAACAAAATGAACTGCTTCGCAATAAAGCGGGCGGTACAGGCACCGACAAAAACCATTCGCCTCCCCAAAAATCTCGAGTGCGGAACAACATGGCGATTTCAGATGTGACAAACCACAACGACAGAAGGAGAATAGCGAATCACTTGGAAAATGGTTCAGGCGATGAGGACAGGTCAAATTATAGTCTGCTGGATGATAGTGTTGAACTTTTGGACAGTGAAATCAACGATATGATGAAGGAAGAGGAAGATAGTTGGTAAGTAATGTCAGTGCCACTAAATTATGGCCCCCAATTGTTGTGGCTTAATTAAAAATTATAAAGCACTACACTACACAGCATGCCACACAGCATACTTAGATCCTGAAAGGACCGTTTGGTTTGGGGCTTGAAGTTGCTCACATCGCAGGACCATGGAGGTGGCTGCACGCTGACAACAGGCTAGAGGTTTTCAGAGTCCCGGCTTGGTAGGCGTCCTATAGCTTGAAGATCCTGCCTTGGACTTGTAATCATAATTTTACGGTTTTATGTTTTACAAGTCAACTACTTGTCTTGGAGTGTCACTGAATTGGACAGCGCCACCATTTTATCAATCAAGTATCAATCATTAATTTCGAATTAATAATTCCCGCTTTCGAATTAATAATTCCCGCCTAGTTAAGTAGCACGATATTAGTGCTTTCGTTGTTTCCAATGTACAAGTGTCCCGTAATAAATACACCTGCGTACGAGTTTGTTTGTGTACGACTTTGCGTGTGTACGAGTTTGCGTGTGTACGAGTTTGTGGGTGTACGAGTTTGTGTGTGTACGAGTTGGTTGGCGCACGAGTTGACCAATTGGCGTACGAGTTTGCGTGCGTACGAGTTGACCTGTTGCTCCGTTTAAAATAAACATTGTAGCTGGTCGCTACTTCCTTTGGCATGAGTGCGCAAGAGTTCTGTCTGCGCGATGACATGTGCGCTTTAAATTACCTTTTTAAAAGTTAAAGTTTAGTGTTTTAGATACCAATTCCTCGAGAGGAATATTTTTTAAAAGGGGAATTAATGTCCTTATCCATTAAAATGCAAAAAATGTTTCCTTAAACATGTTAAACTGGGACGCTGTATACCTTTTTAAGAAGAATTTGACATCTGCAGTCGTACACTGCAGATGTCAAATTTTCCTTTAAAGGAGTACAGCACCCCAGTTACTGGGTCTACAGTGGACGCCAGTCTCGAGTAATTGCACTGCACTGAGGTATTGACAAACATAAAACAGCTTCTCTACAAATTTCAATGTAAATACATTTTAACTATTGTTTGTTCCTATTTTTATGCAATAAAGAAGCTAAAATTGTGGACATGTTTTCTTCATGTCCATAACTTAACAACACTTTTTTGGATGGATCCACAGACCACAAATAACAATGATCTACATTATGACTTATTTAAATGTATAAATGTTATTTTATTCAAGAAAATAAATCACAAATTCATGCTTCTGTTGTAAACATATGTGTCGATTAATGTGTGAACACATGCGCAAATGCGAGAAATGCGATTCCGGTCAACTTTCACTTTAACCATGTTAACTGAAGCAAACTAAGTGTTACGATACATGTACATGTATGTGTATTAATACTACATTTATTTTGTTAGTTAAGGTGTCGATACTGTCCTTGGTGATATTACTGTACTAGAACCAACTCATCTTATCAGATCGTCAACAAAATATGCCATTTTTAACACAAGGTCTGCGTGCATTAAATGTGTAGCCATCACGTACATGTAGGTCTATAAAGGAATGTGACCAAGACAGCTCATTATCGCTGCTAACACATGTAACTAGTAGGCTATAGAATGTGTTTTTTTATTAATTTTTTTTCTGGCTTGGAATGGTTTGTCCTTTTATAAGTTAACAACCACATCATAAACATGTATGTCTGTGATTCCAAGGATTTTTTTAAACAGACTTACAGCGTGCGTTTTTTAATCATATGCCCTTAACAACTTCAGATTTTGACTTTGATAATGCTTTTTCCACCTGTACAAAGACTGTCAACAGGTTCTGATAAACTTGTAAAACCCCTTTCCGTGAGTTATACATGTACAATGTACATGTAGATGTAAACCCCGATTCCAGACAGGTTTGTCCTGTTTAAATACAAATGTGGTATACAAGAATTGACAGGCTGCCACCACTGTTTGTCAATATATTTTGCTAAATGCATGAAATGAGAAGTAAGTCCAAGCTTTCCGAGATTGGCAGATTTTCGGCCGTGGCTTACAGCTGAGGTTCTGAGAATCACAGTGAGTGCCTGCTCAATTTTCTCACATGACAACAACAAATCCTGGAACTAATTAATTTTTTTAAATGCAGACGTGAAATGAAGCAGGGCTACTTTTTTTTTTTTTATGAGATATCGCCCAACTCACAAGGCCGGACGGCCACTTAACTGATTTGGGCTGTCAACCCAGATCAACTGTCACCAGAGGCACGTTGCCACCTACTCCTGGGGCTGAAACAGGGTTACCCCCTTCACAGTCCGTAAGGATATACATTTATTTGTAGGCATGGGTATTATCCACTAGGAGCCTGGCTGGTAGAGCAGAATACACTACACATGTACCTTCCCAACTTATTACGAAGCAATTATGGTTAAGTGCCTTGCTCAAGGGCACAGTGTCATGACCGGGATTCGAATCCACACTCTGCTGCTGACAACACCGGAGCTTGGGTCCGGTGAACTAGACCGCTCGGCCACGACACGCTACATAGTACTAGTACTACTATATCATATGTACACCGTATGAAAGAAAATTGTCACTCCGACCGGCACTCATTTACATGTTAGTGCAAAATCCTGATTCCTGAATACAGCCTGACATCCTTAATTTGGGAACCAAAATGTAAATTGCTTGGTCTTGCACAGGATCTGCAATGCCAGCTTTTTTTATATTATTGACAAATAAATTTAGTCATGACCAATCATCAGTAATGAGTGCACACTAAATTTCTATAGTTAAATTTATGTATTAAAGCAAAACTACAAACTTTTATTCATAAATACCCCAGACAGTTTCGCTATTCCTATTGGTGGAGAGCATGTCACGTGGGGGTGTTTAACGGCTGATAAAGACATAGCTTGAGCTGTTTAAGACCGGCTGGCTTCGCGTGTTGGGCGCGCAAGCTCATGTACGCCAATTTAATTACGCGGAACGCAATATATACATGTAGCTAAGAGTACCTGCGCGTATCTATTTTTACACACGCGTACACACAACCCAACGCGCACCAAACATAACTTTTACAAAGTTTTTGAAAATGTACAAACTTCGAAAATTCGCTGCGAAGCAGATTGTCACAGATTGTCTATAACATTTTTCGCTTTTTAACAAAAGGGCATTTATGAATGGGAATAAAAGATTAGCGACTCGTTCTTAAACGGCCGTTTAAAACCTTGCAGGGTCGTGGTCATGCGATAAAGGCCCACGCCTTTTTTAAGAACTCGTCGCCACTCTTTTATTCCCTTATTAAAATTCCCTTTTGTGAATTTGATCATTTTTTTTGCAATCCTAATGCTTGAGTCATAGGTGTAATACACACCCTGTTCTCCATATACTCACCATGCTCACTGAACTATCGAAAGTCAAAATCCACATTTCCAGTCGACAGTCTAGTAATTTCAGCATTGGGTCATTAACCGCACAACTGTGAACATCTGGCTGTCTAGTATTATTTTCCTTTGCGTATCTGGATTATATATTTGTGCTAATTTATTTGTCTCAAAAAACACATGTGTAGGTTGCTCAATTACACATGTATATTACAAACCTCTAAACATTCAGGAAGTGAACAAAAATTAGAGTAAAGATCATGGTTGATAACATTTATAATGCTTTCAAAGTACTCCTCGTCCGTTGAAATTCCTCACTGCCAAGTGCATGCATACAATAACACTTGTACACTGACACAGGCCCTGATACTCAACTGAGGCAATTGCCACAATGCCTCTGGTTTTTGCCCTGGTGCCTAGTTCCACTAGAAAAAAGAAAGAACAAATTCCTCATGTGAGTTTGAAAATTCTCTACCAGTGATTGAACGCCCAACATGTGTCCAAAAAGAAGAGAAACAACATCATGGACTTTTTCCCAGAAAAAAAATAAAAGTTTCGGGATTCTACCTTGTACATGTATGTTGCTCTCAGTGTAGTTGAAACAAACTTTCAATACTTCAGTGGATTTTAGAGATCTCGTTTATTCCACCTGAAGGATCAAAGGCTTTGCTCTGGCTTCCTGTAATAGGACTAAATCATTTCCTGTATGTGGTTGCGAATGTGGTGATGTACAAATACTTACATTTGTAACCAACCATAAATTTATACTGTTCAACCTTTACCAAGGGTTCTGCTCACAGTGGTCGCTGCCGGAAAACCTGCCCGGCACTCAGAATTCCCTGCCCGGCACTCAGAATTCCCTGCCCACCACTTAGAGAATTTACTCTCTTTCTGACCGCCACCATTTTCAAAATTTTTTGAATTAATCGTGCCTGTTTTCTTTGAAAAGTTTTCAACTAAGTGAAAAATTGTGTATTTTTACATACATGTTCAATTTTTTTTCCAAAGCTGTAATTTTCATAATCCAGCGAAAAAATAACCACATTGATCTAGCAACTTTGTTTCCAGTCATGCTTTACGGTTGGTAACAATATCAGTTTCATACATGTCAGGTACATGTGTACCTTATTCCATACAATGGAAAAATTAAACAACGGACTAAAGACAACTATCTTAAGCCCTTTTCACACGACAGAAAAAAACGAACATTCTTTGCGAAATTGTACAGTTTTTTGTAAAAAATTACAATTTGGGCTTCGTGTGAAAGAACAGTAATATTTTACATCGCCTACATTCCTTGCGAAATTTTCGCAAACCTTGCGAAATTTTGTAGTAGGTCCCGACCTCCGACAAAATCTTACGCTAGCGTAATTTTTCGCAAGGAATCTAGTCAAACCTTCGTGTGAAACGATCCGTTGTTTATTGACCGACAATCCTCGCGAAAGCAGTATTAACACGCATGCGTGAAGAACCTTCGGGAGCCGACCTTTGTGTGTTTACACACCGTTACCGGGCACTGGTCACCGTTGCGACCATTTGCCACCTCGTCCGCGATTTCCCGCCAAACATGGCCGTTTTGGGTCAAACCATCCATTTTAGATTGGGTGGTTTCCTTCTCCATAATGTTTATCAAGGCAATTGTTTCCTCGTAGCACCAAGATTTCTTGGCATTCTTACTCTTATCTTTGGTTGATGTCTTCGCCGGTCATTTTTTGGAGGATATTACGGGCATAGTATTATGAATGGACTCCCCAATGTCTTCGTGAGTGTCAGCCATTTTGAAGAATGTTTACATGGTTTATTTTTTACCGCGACACACTGTGCACACGCGACATACGTCGTCATTTAACTGGTACTAGCGCTGTTTAAGAACAAAAACTCTATAGTTCAGTGGTAACCAGCTAAGTCTGTACTCTCGTCTCATGGAACGTGGTCACATTTTTACTTGGTGTCGTGTGAAAGCTTGCGAAAGCGGTCAGGCGTGGGATGACTTCAGCGCTCGTTAAATTCGTCGCAAGGAATGTTGGGGTTTTTTTTCGTGTGAAAAGGGCTTTAAGTACATTTTTCCCATGGCGGTTAAGGTCTCCATTCAATTCAATGCACAGGGCTCAAGAGTGAATACAATCAGTGTCGGTGATTAGCCATCGGGACTATTTATACATGTAGCTTTCCGTTTCACTAGTCCGCCAGCTTTTACACTAATCCATACTTGACATTAAAAAGGATCCATGCTTTTCAACACTGAACTACATTGTGTGTGTACATGTAGCCAGCCAAACCAATTTGACTCTAGATAATTTTGAAATTTGACTGGTCCTCATGTGTTTTCCTAGAATTTGGGGACCAATGCTAAGGGAGAATGCTGCTTTAAGGCATGTTTCACTACTGGGCCCAACTTTTACAGGGATACATGTACATTAAAGTGTACATGTATCTAAGTGTAAAATGTATATTGGAACTTTGCAAAGGGCACCACAGCTAAAGCACAGGGTACAACGGCAATTGCTGTGGGTGCTGTGGGTTATTTCGAGGCCTGACACAAAATGTCCATACCCGCACTTGCTTCTTAGCATTCCTTTTACATGTGTAAATGTACATGTAGGCCCGTGTGTGTACTGTAGACATGTATCTGTACATTCATGTAGTACATTTATAAAGTTGAAATAAAACATGCACCATCAGACCATAGAGATGTCATGTGATGCACAAGGGGTATGTGAAATAGAATTCCTACACTATCCATGCCAAGTAATGTACTCGTGTTTATTTCTGTAACAAGTGTTAATGGTGTCCTGTTTTGTTGGATGTTATTGTTAGTAGAGTCTAGTCATTCTCAAAATGGTTTCCATTTACATGAAATATGTGTAACCAGCCTTGGCAGGTGTTCATGAGAATTGCGTCTTGTTTAGAATCATAGAGGAGTATGTCCACACATTGTATGCAAGTTGGTGTCCTCCTTTGTGTACCGTAATTTTCGGATTATAAACCGCGGTTTATACGTTGATTTTGACATTTTTTTGTACTCTTGCGGTTTATGCGTCGGGCGGCTTATACGCCGACGTATAAATATTGAAGAGAAAAAACAGCATTTTTTAAAAGAAAGATCGTTTGTAAAATATTCTAAATAAAAACAATGTTCTTAAACGAAATAAAATCCTGCAAAACATGCCTGTGTGATGACAAAATTACAACGCAACTCGCACTGTGGCAACTACAATGACTGACTGATGTGCCGCCTGCCTGTCACTGCACATCGCCACAAAGAGGACCGCAAACACACACGGCCCCTCTGTGTGTGTACACATACACATGCTGTGATTGGCCGTTGATGATTGGCCGTTGATAGTTCCATTCATAAGATCTTGGCTAGACTTCTGACGGCTCGAGTAGATAGCGCCTGCTGCACATTGTACAACACATAGCCTGAACATCTGACGCCACACTTCGAGGCTCGGGGCCCAGTTTAAGTCTAATCAAACGTGAACAGATTTTGTCAACAGAGGGCGATGCGATGCAGGGCAAAGTTCAACTATTTCTCGGTGTGCGTTGTCGACCGATCGTTGATTCACGAAGATTTTGTTGCCAACGAAGTTTAAAACATGGTCAACACAACCGATCATCAAATCACGAATTCTTGAAAACGTGTGTTGATGGAAAAAGTATAATTCAGGACTGATAGTATGAGACAAAAAATTACCCAAAACGCAGTTTTGCGAACTTCACTTCCGTGTTTTGAGGTTAGTTTTTTGTAACATTTTGGCCGCGGTTTATACGCCGCGCGGTTTATACGCTGACACTAAATATTTTTTTCTATATTTTGGAGCATTGCGGTTTATACGCCGGGCGGTTTATAATCCGAAAATTACGGTACATGGACATGATGGATGCACATTTACATTGTTTGTACTCTTGTTTGTTGAGGTGTTTGTTTGTTTGTTTGTTTTTTATTATTTTTAAACATTTTTATTTTATTTTATTTATTTATTTATTTTTTGGGGGGGGCATATAACACCGGTAAAGCCAGTGATGGTTACATGGGTATATGTATATTGTGCTGGTCGTTTCAGAAATGGTTACTTATTGCGTTATGCACAAAATAGCACGAGGCTTTCAAAGGGTGCCTCTATGAGAGACATCCATCTCTAGGGGATTAACAACTCAAGGGGCACCAGGGCAACAGCGAGGGGCATGGAAGGAATCACCTCAGATTGCCTCCATGATTGTGTTTGGGTCCAGGACCCCTTGCATTTCACTTCACAAGACCCAAACAGTGCCCTCAGTGAGGTCAGTGAAGACCAATCAGTGGCTGAGAGATGTGCATGGCACGTACACACTTGCACGTTTTCCAATGGCGGCCAATGCAAGAGGTCTATTTAGGTGCCCATGTACATGATTGCTAAGTGCGTAAAGGGAACATGACTGCCATTATGTCAACATGATCTTGAGTTCTAAGTTAGATAATAAAAAATAGTATTAGCTGTTGCAAACTGCTTACCAACCAAAAGGACCTACATGTGTATGGTGTAAATGCAAAAAAATACATGTGTGTACATGTAGTTAGTGGCCTGATGACGTTTCGACCCTAGCAGAGTCTTTCTCGAAGGCTAAAGTTAGATAATGATAACTTTGTTTTATTTAAAGGTTGTATGTGTCACCCTTGAGGGTGTTAACACCAGAGGAGCGAGCCATCAATGTCTATGACTGGGTAAGACAAGATCTGGACCACCCTAGCGAAGAAATGGAGTCTGCCAAGAGGTCTTTGCAAGCCAAACTAGACGAATTGTCAAGAGGTACATGTAGACACACCCCCATTCCCATTCCCCAACCAAACTTTCCAACCCACTTTTCCAATCCTGTCCCCCCTGAATTATGTTAAAAATTAGAAGTACAAAATTTCAGCTGAAGCGTAGTGTTCTAAATGTACACATTGTGCAGAAAGTGCACCTGACTTTCCACAAGAAAGTACCCATTCCTCTTCCCCAGCCCTCCCCCAAAAAGCAAAACGGAAACAAAACCCCAATGCAATACCAAATAAAAGCAAAATAAACAAATTTAGTTGAAACTTCATACCCTGCTTTATCTGATTGTATCTGTGGCAACACAAGTTGCACCTTGATTAACATTTATGAGATGCAAAATACTGCCTGGTTATTTTCCAAATGTCCACAAAATATGCATCCAATCTGTTAGTCACTCAACTGAATAAAAGGAAAAAACAGAAGCAAAACATTGATACTAATTTGTTCTGCGTTGTTCACATCTTAAAAATTAAACGTCATCATGTTTACTTGCATCTACACGTAGGTGCAACATGTTTCCTGACAAGTATTTTGGGCTCCCTACCATTGCCAAGCAAATTTGGCTACCAGCCCATTCGCCATTTGCATATTTTTTTAAAGAAATGGTGGACATAGGAGTGCACTGTTTGGTTTGGGTGTCCGTACAAACAAATTTACCCAAACCAAATAGTGCCCTAGTACTGTGTCCACCATATCTCAAAATGGCTAATTAGTAATTTTGACTCTTCAGCTTGTGTTTCAATGCTACATTGTAGGTTAGTGAGTTAATCAAGAATGCAAACATTATATTGCATCAAGATATCCTCATGTCTAAAGCTCTTCAACACATACCCAGGAAATATTTCTGATATTGCTGTGCTTTACGGGGCGCTGTTACCATCCAGCCTGTCTGGTATGCATGTCCCCCATGCAATTGACATGCCAACCCAACACATCCAAATAAATAGTGTAAAGGGTACCGCCCAGATTTATGCTAATTGATATGGCCATCAATCATACATCTTGTACACACATGACACATTGTAAAGGTGAATCTAAACAATATTGTGCAGACAATTCAGCTCTCACTGTATATTAATGTTGGGACCAGCTCCAATAAAAAAATACAATTTTGTTCCCTTCGGACGTTAAAGGATGGGAAGCTTAACCCAAGGTCATGAAGGTTCTACAAAAATGTTGGAATATGCTTGAGACCTGGGGTGGATTTCACAAAGAGTCAAGACTGGTCTTATCTCGAGTTAGGACGAGTTACTCGTTCTAACTTAGGACTAGTCCTAAGTTAGGACTAGTCCTAAGTTAGGACTATACCCCTGCACACTCTAAAAACATCGGCTTTGCAGGAACTTTCAGGAACTTGCGAGACTTTCTCATAATGGAAAAATAAAGGATGACATGTGACACGCGTTCCACCAATCAAATGGCAAGGATCTGTGTGCGATGAGGCCTTTACATACTACATTGTGCATTGTAATGTACGCTGCAGATGTACATTATGTGTACACCGTACATACAGAAATGAAAGAGTGGTGGCCTTTTTTAGCTTTCGATCCAAACCTGACTTTCCTCACTGGCATCTTCATGATGCATCTAGACTAGTGTACATTGGTCTATAGTACAAACATGTAGACCAATGTAGTGGTGTGTAGTTCTTTCAAGGCTCAATTTAATGAAGCTGTTAAACAGAAATGTCTTGATTTATAAGCAGAAATGTGTTACCAGTCAGAATACCATCGCAAAATAACAACACTTTGACTGGCTCCCTGCTAATATTTGCTTAGCAAATAAATTTGTATTTAAACCAATACTTTACTGTTGAGAAGCTTTAGGATAAAATGGGTCCTTACGCTTTTGGCATATGTAGATATTAAAGCGTATTACAGTATAACTAAACTTACATTGTAAATAGTTTCGTTTCCTGGATAAAATGTTGAAAAAAGGAGGGTTGGTACATGTACACAATGTACATCATGTAAACGTGTAGGTAGGGGAAAAAAAGGAAAATTTAAAGATTTGCTTTACAATTGCACACTGAGAAATAAAGTGATCAATAAGTGGTATGGGAATATGAAATGATTCCTACATTTTTATGCAATCAGATTTGATAAAGTATTTAGTTACATCATATGTAAAGTCTTGAATACATGCAGTGGAAGAGTCAGTCAAGAAACTTGGTAAAATTTGTACAGTTGGCAGGATTTTGAGCAATCAGTCAGGTTACATGAAGTCTTTTGGTTTTGTTTTTTCTCTTCTTTTGGTTAGGCCCAAGCAGTCAAATATAGAGATAAATCTTTATTAATGAGATAGATCGGCATGATGGGAGACCAGTCATGGGTATCTTATAATTTATAACACACCGGCTTATCGTTTATCACCTTGAGACTGTTCTCAACAGACATGCACACAATTCCCTTCCTCTCACCTGGACCTTTAACATTTAGACCTTAGCTGATGTGTTAACACACATGTCCTGGAAGGACAAATTATATTAACATGATTAAAGATGTCATGTCTATCAAATTCATTATAATCCTCTTGTGTCCAATAAACACACGGAAGAGCTTGAATTGCAATAAACATATCTACTGGACCACTGGGTAGCTCATAACTTTCAACGCACCAGAAATACTTTTTACTCGACCCCAAAATATATCATTCCTTTTTTGATATTTTACCGAACTTTTAGCAGGAGGTTTGGAGTTGAAAAGTGCATGTCATCAGTTTAATCTTTAAAATTATGTGTTTGGTAAAACACTAGACTGCAGGATTTGTTAGGTCTGGAATTTCATCTTTGAGAGGGCACGGCCATGTTCATTTTGCTAAGGGCACTTCCTTTGGAAAATCTTAAAATCTATGGGAGACTGTTGAAGGGGCACCAAGGCCAAGACCAGAGAAACAGAGGCCATGGTTTCCGTGGTCTCTGTATCATTCAGGGCCTGACTTGTTCAGTTGTGGAGTTTACTGGCCAAGCACTGAACTTTCTGGACTCTGGCTAAACTGGTTTAGTGGGTAGAACCCTAACACCATGCAATCAAACAAACAAGTTTTCTCAAAATTCGGCATCTATGTGTTTGTTGGATCACTGAAGTAACTGTCAGGGAAACGATCATGATATGTGCCT
Source organism: Pisaster brevispinus (assembly GCA_023634235.1). Classification (NCBI taxonomy): domain Eukaryota; kingdom Metazoa; phylum Echinodermata; class Asteroidea; order Forcipulatida; family Asteriidae; genus Pisaster; species Pisaster brevispinus. The sequence goes on along the minus strand of JAMKCF010000005.1, from coordinate 16,724,996 downwards.
ATTTTTGCCAAGGCAATCAAATACAGTATCGGAGGAACAATTTGTTCACTCAAGAAAGAATTTTCAGACTGAAAATGTCAGGACAACTACACGTACTTCAATTAATTAGTAAGCTTTCTGATTAAGAACTGCTCATAAACTGGTGCATTATAGGGATGTCATTTAAAAAAAAATTTAAATACTTTTCTGGGGGGTGGTGGGAGTTTAAGAAATGTTAAAGCAGATTTCAAAGCAATAGATCAATGGGAGACTTTTGATGACACTAGGTGGCAGCAGACTTACCAGGTAAACCCATTGTTCTCGGAAATGTGTGCACGTTCAGAACTACGTAAACAATTGAAAATTACTTGGTGAGTCTGCTGCCACCTAGTGTTCAAAATTCTCCCTTTGACCATGTGTTAATTTACTTGGGGGATCTCTAAACTGTTTTCTTCACCAAGTATTTTTTTACTAAATGTTTACTGTATATTATTTTTCATCAGCCCAGAGGAACAGCATGGGACCCAATGCTTTGGTTGTCCAACAGCACCAGCAACAGCAACAGCAACACCAGCAACAGCAGCAACCCATCATGGTGGATGCGTCAGTGGGTGTAGGTCAGTAGAGTGCTATTTGCCGCCCCTTACATGTAAAGATGACATGTTTTTTTATTTCTTGAATACAAGAATTATAACACTCCTGCAGATGGGATACTTTTGGGACACCTTAAGTGTCTTTTGGCGACCTGAACTTGAAATAATGTTCGTGCTTCGGTCATTGGTTTTAAGCATTTTCGCGTGTTCAGTTCAGCTGTGATGACGCACTGTTTCGACCGAACCGTAACCGAGTTGTTATCGCAAACCAAATATACATCAATGTTCTCTTACTATCTTTCAGGCCGACTAGAGTCCTCCCCATCCCCATCGCCCAAGTCCCCCCAGTCCAGTGCCTCCTCCAGCCACTTCCCGTACCAGTCCTCAACGATGCCTCGGAGGGAGAGGGAACGAGAGAGGGAGAGAAGGATCAGCGGAGACAGGAGACCCAGCGATGAGTTGGGTTACAGCAAACTGGAGGATGTAACTGATGTCCAAATACTTGCCAAGATGCAGGAAGAAAGTAAGCACTGGGTCTTGTTTGGGGATGCTCTGTAATACAGTGTAAGCTAGGTCCAATTTCATAAAGCTGTTAAGCTTAGCAAAGAAAAGTCTTGTTGAGCAGAAACAGCTTACCAGCCAAAGCATCATGTAATGTATATTGTTTGCAACTGCATGGTCCCCTGCTGAATTTTGCTTAGGATAAAAATTTGCTAGCAAAAGCAAAGACCTTGATGTGACGTGACAAAACTTAAATTAAAAGAAATGGTCACTGAAAAATGCTCCTCAACACGGCTACTGGTTTGAGTGAGCTCCTGGCGGAAAAAAGTATGTGTCCAAGGAAACTTGGGATCAAGTCGTCCAAGATTTTTCAATTTTTGGCAGGGTGGTTAATTACTTTGAAAGGGCGGCCTCCTGAAATTTCAGGAGGGTGGCCTGCCCTCCCAAAACCCACATGTGGAGAACACTGCTCTATGAACATGATGAATTTTGGCTAAGACTTCATCTCACTTTTAAAGGGAACAATCTTGAGGTAATAAATTCAATCTAATTAATTGCCAAAACCCAATTATTTGAAAAGCATGCATACAGAGCTAGATAGCTGAAAATATTGCTGCTTTTCTGAAAATTCATGAGACCACCACAAATTTTATAATTTTTACAAAATATGTTATTGTTAACTGAAGGGCTTAAGAGGACTATTTAAATGGGTTCACAGGTCACAGGTCTAGCACCTGCTCTTCAAAACTTACATGTATGATAAAAGCCCCTTGTTTTCCCTTCCAAATTCATCTCACTCAGGTCTAAGACAAGCCATGCACCAATCTCCCTCCAATTCCCCAAGGAGGGCAGTCACCGGTATCTCACCAGCCTCCTCAGAGAACACCCTCCACAGACCCGCCTCTCGGACCAACAGCCACGGTAGCAATGTTGACAAGGACGAAGCCCATGAGGCGCACCTCCTCGCAGGCGCTGATGCAAATGCCAAGACGTCAAATGTGGTACGAAGGAGGCCCTCGCTTGAGAGAATAAAGAAAGTTGAAGGTGGGTAGAAGTGACATTCTTCAAGAGATGTGTAAGGATGCCTTGCTAGGATGCCGAGTGTAAGAAGCGTGTAACAGTTTTTACCTCTTTGAGAGTGTCAACACTAATTTCAATTTAACCTATGAACAGAATGATTATTTCCTGGACAAAATTTGTCATGATTTGAATGAATCTACGATTTCTAATAATAACTGTATATGAGTGAACCATTTACTTTTAGTCATGTTAGTAGAGCAAATCAGCGACATTTGATCAGAATAACCAATATTAAACCTCACACATAAACATCAGAAGTACAGTTCTCTCTCTTCAATGTCGATTCCATGAAGTGGATGAGGATTAGTTCAACTAAGCAAGCAGAACAGGTTGCAGTGGGAACTAAAAGTTCACCCCCCATCATCAACCTCTTTCCTTCCTGGACCCGTCTGCCCTTTTCCCCACTGATTCTCCTCTGGTGGGAAAGCCAGTTCCTACTGACACATTCCAGATCACATTCCATTTCCGCTTTAATATCTCAAATGGGAGCCACTCATGAGGTTTGTGAAAATGTCCTGCACAAACTTATAGATGTTCCTGTTTCCAGCACCATGCTCATACTAAGTAAATGTACAGTTAGCCTGTGTCATTCATTTTAGTGCATTAATAATAAACATATTTCACAGTTAGACTGTCTTATACTGTAAGATTGCCCAAACTACCAGTTTAAGTGTCATGTGATGTGTCATTTAATAACAATATAATATGTGCATTTGTATTGTAGAGTATTCTTACTCAATGGTGTCACAGCGCTTTACAGAAGTTCTTCTTATTTTTACCTATAGTCTGGGGGTTTTTTTTAAGGAGGAATTATTGAATGATGTCCAATCAAGCGCCTCTAAAGCTTTAAGAGGCACTGTGGCGCAATTTGTTGCCACTATCAGGAACATCACGTGGCAAACTCCTTCTCTTTAACAATAAGTGTCATGTGTTCTCCAACATGCTTTATATAACACACAAGACTTACAGCGAAACATCCCGTCCAAAGGACAAAGATGTACTGTGATCAAGTTTCTTGCTCAAGGACACAAATGCTATGATCAGGACCGAAACCCACACTCTGGCAACGCCTGAACTTGAGTCTGGTGCGCTAGACCACTCGGCCACACTGGTTCTTGTGATTGTAACCCAGCGATCTCTCTTAACAGTGGTTCGCAGGTTGAAAGACGGCTGCAAACCAGTCAAAATTCACTCAGATTGGTTCGGCTGGCAAGTTTAGTGTTGAAAGCATCCCTATTTCATTTGAAGTATGGACGATTGAAAAAGCTGATGGACCAGTGAAATGACAAGCTAACTGGTCCTGCTGGCTAGTCACTGAGAAAGTTAATGCAAAGCCTGTAATCTGCCAACACTTATTTTTGTTACTGTGCCAACGTATTGGGACTCTGATGAGCAGTAGTTTCAGTATTAAAGCAATTCTACAGCGCCTAGTTTCTTAGAGCATTTTAAGTAGAAAATATGCTTAGCAGAAATGAGCAGGATTCCAGTCACAGATGGTACATGTGACATGGTACAAAAATGTAGCTTGGCTGGAAACCTTATTCTGGTAATCGCAGTTTTGTTACACTTACATGTAGCTACTTTTTGTTTTTAAGCAGTTCTATGAAATTTGGCCCAGGTGTATGAGATTGAGACTACGGCTCGTATGCACTAAACACTACGATTCATTAGATTACATGTAGTTGTCAATATTGTCGTAGTGGTTTGTATTAAGACATCACACTTAGATGTAATTTTTAATATTTTTTATTTTGTTTATTGATTTTTTTGCATCGTGGATAATGAACTTAATTTGGTTTTACCCTTACACCGATGTGTACTAAGCACTGCATACTCAGTGCTCTCCCGAGCTCTGTGAGAAAAATCCACAGGCAAATCACTCGGGTGGGATTCGAACCCATGACCTTTGCATTGCTAGAGCAGATGTCTTATCACTAGATCATCGAGCTAGCCCGATGGCGGGTTCGAATCCTTAGCAGCGGGTCCTGCATTGATTTAATAGATGTCATTTTTGCATCGGGGATAAAGACCTTAATTTGGTTTTACCCTTACACCGATGTGTATTAAGCACTGTATACTCACACTTTGCTTAGCAATTCAGGGCCCGATTTCACAATCCAATCTTAACTGCTAAGCAAAGTGTGATGTCACACTACAAATCACTATGGTAATACTGACAACTCAACCTATTAAGATGAGTCTTAGTGTGTTGTGAAATCCAGCCCAGATTTATGCACGTTCTACATGTAGCGCTGTGAGAAATTGAGCCCCATAGTTTTAAGTTCAAACGATTATGACTGTGAAGTTCTCATGAAAGAATTGTGTTTAACGTCCTACTTTACATCGTACAGTACTTTAGTTATTCTGGGCACTATGAAAAGCGGGGATTCGAACCCACCACCTTTCTGTCACAACGTCCACCAGTCTATTCCTCTGATGTTTGATGTGGATAACAAGATCTCAATTGCTTTAAACTTCTTGTGGGTAACCTTTAAACTTCTGCATGTGTGAAGAGGTACCACTAGTACGACATAATACTTGTTTGTTGCACGGGATACATGTATTTCACTGTCCCGAGTACCAGTTAGTGTAAGTGTCATACTTATCCATCTTCAACTCATCTTCCGCCCACTACTTCTGCCTGCCGCTCCCCACCACCCTCCCATGTTCCCCTCACCCCCCTCCTGTCCCGTTTGTCGATCCCCCCACCTCCTATACAAATGCAGGGGATACACGTAGATATAGTTATGGAGCAAAGATGGCACCCAACCATACCGCTGATAACGGGGACAGTATCACAATAGCCGAGTTGCAGAAACTCGCGCTTGGTAAGTGTGCGTCTTGCACAGATGCAGAGCTAGATGCGTTGGTTGTGGTCAAGTGGTAAAGGTATATTCGCACACGTGCCATCTGCCATGTACTTTTTTCATCCAGTGCACTTGGTTGGTGTAATGCGAAGTTATTTTTCTGCCACAGTGAATGTCTGGTCATTGTTAAAATCTTGTGAAGCTCCAGTACCTGTGTATGTTTCAAAAATAAACGGATGAGGACTTTCCGTAGTTGCTTGTATCAGGGTGATGTTGCTATTGTGTTGTTGCTGTTGCTGGTGGTTCTTGTCGTTCTTGTGCATAACCAACATCACTCAGGTCAGGCAGCGACCCTCCGTTTACCTTTACCATGCCGTCACCACATTTGGTTCTAGCATATCTTTGCAACACCCGAATGAAACACAAACCCTCTTTAAATCGGGCATGCGACATCTCAGCTGATTAGCCGATTTCCTATTTTTTGCCTCCTTTTTTAAGTGTCCTTGAAAACTGAAAAACACTCCCCAAAATGTTGTGCTCCTGGCACTTGGCAGTTACCTGTTTTGTTCTTCTTTGTAACAATGCTGCATGTCTGTCAATTACTCAGGATGTATTTAGTTTGTGCAGAACTATGCCCCACCCAAGATTACATGTCTGAAAGCCCTTTATGCATGTGGTTTGTGCATGACCTGTCCTACAGTAACCCCCCCAAGTCATCAACCCTCTGTTTACCCAGAATGAAGATTTAAAAAGTGGGATAAAATTGGGAGTAAAATGCATGACAGTTCCTCTTATTTTTGTTTCACGGCTACTGTTAAGTATAGACCAAAAATTGCATAGTGCTGTTGGCCCAAGATTGGGAACTCTGGATGAAATGTGAAATATGCACTTTACGCCATTTCAGTAAGTAACTCTTTTGATGCAACAATAAATCAGTACAGACAATGGTCCATCCAGTTCCCCATCTTGCGGCTTGCTGCCCTATACGATCTTAGGTATAGACTTTTGAACAACTTAAAAACATTTTGCTTAACACATATTTATTTCTTGCAGTCATTTTCTTTGCTTTTATATATTGGTTTATGCCATGGATTTTGCCTTATAACTGTTTTTGTAATTGTGTTATTATGTGGATGAAATCTTGTGTAATCCTGTATGACTTGTGTTGATTTGAATGAGAAAAAATGCTTGTATAATTTCAGAGAGGCAAGCCGCTCACAAGGGCAGCCTACCCAACCTCAACCGAACCTTTACGAAGGAGAGTCCCCCAGCCGCGCCCCAACCACCCACCGCAGCTACCACCACCCACACCCAAAACAACCACACGGACACCACAGAGTCTAGACTCAAACACCCAACCAGCCCCTCACCGACGCGGTCCTTGCCCAGCCCAGGTAAATCAAGCTCCCTCAAACAGCCATCACCGAGCAAGCTACGGAATGCCTCGCCACAGCGTAGCGGGATACCGGTTAGATCGAGTGCCTCTGCTGAGCGGAGTGGTATTCCTAGGCCTCGGTCGGCGGTTCTCTCCCCGAGGTCGCAGTTACTTGTTCCGGGAAACAGGAGGTAAGCGTTAGTGTGTCCATGCCTGTTGATTCTCAGGGTATTGTGGAAAGGTGACTTGCGGACCTTTCCTATTTATCTGTGATGTGTGTCTATAGATTTGCAAAACCTGTCATCCAATGGGACGGTCGTCTTTTAGAGCCTATTCTTAAACAAGTGTACATAAATTTGGATGTTTAACTGACCTGTTACATAATACCCTCGATGAACGCCAGTCCTGAAAGAAATTTTTGCAATCTGGAATCTTTGTCCAATTTCACCTAATAAGATCTGAACAGGCTGTGGTGTTTTTAGTCAATTGAATATGAACATTATGCCATCTGTGTTTTAAAAAACCCACAAGTTAACAAAAGAGGACAGTGGCATTAGCCTATTAATTTGCACGAAAAACGAAGAGTGATTTCGCACAATTGGTTTCTTGGAACAGTATGAAAGAACCTGCTTACATGTACATGTACATGTTAAAGTTGCTTGCGAGTGGAATTTGAATCAAAAGTAAACACCTAACTCTATCATTCCGGTATGAAAGATCATACTTTTCTGACTAATCTTGCTCTTGCCGCAAGCTCCAACAGTGGGCACCACTAATCATGTCAAAAGAAGGCATGTTTATTGGTTGACAGTTGTGCTTTGCGTGTACATGTACAATTGGACATATTAAGTTTTCCCATTGTTAGACCTCAGCTTTGGAAGCAACACAGGTCCATTCAAAAATGATTTTGGAAGCATGTTTTATTTACTTCCACACATTTCATTTTTTGAATCGGATTGAAGCATAACTTTACATTTCTGTTTTGTTGTTGTTGATGTTGGCTGTCTTGAAAACCAGTATTGAATGAATCTGTCAATGATTACATGTACATTGTATCTTGTATGATCAGATGAATGTGCATGCAAGCAATGTTTAGCAAAATGTCAAACAGTCCAACCCCCAGCCTAATGTTATTTGTATGTCGCATTTACCTCCTTGTGGGGGGGGGGGTCCTTCAGCCCCCCTGTCTGGTTACGCCACTGAGTGGCAGCTACATGCACAGGTGTCTTGTGGCTGTCCAGCAAGACCAGTGAGAACGTTGTGCAACAGTTGTGTTTTATTTATGTACTCCCTGCAGCATTGTTAGTTGTATATTTGGCGGCATGTATCATTTTGTGTGTGTTGATGATTGTATGATAGAAAGCAATATGATAGACAGTGTAATTTAATAAAGCTGTTTTCAAGCAGGTGCATGGCATATGACGGCAGTGACAATTTAGGTGTGGGGAAACTGCTTGATAAACATACCATAATTACTGTACAGATGCATAAGGTACAAGTCTGTGTACTGTACATGTATTAGTACCTTCTCTTGATATCACTGGTATAAACTTCAAACTTTTAATGTTTTGTACACTACCTGACTTCAGTGTACAGAAGTTTGCTGTTAGATTTTGAATTCAACAACTCTTGAAATTTATATCTATAGTGTGTACTGTAAAGATTGCATGATGGTCATTAGTATAGAAAGTACATTACTATGGACACGCTATACAGTGTGTCCTGACAGATAGGGCAACCAGGGTTTCAGCGATCAGTACTCCTCAGCAACCAATAAATGTAAGTGGTAAGCACAATGGCAGTCAGTGAGACATGGCAATAAGATCAAGAGCAGAAGCTTGTGGGAGAGAATTTGTAGCACCTTAAAGGGCACCGTGACTAAATTTGGAGCGGACTTTTGAATGAAGCAGAAAGTACATCTATGAATCACCCTACCTTGGGACAAAGCACATTCTGACATCGCCAATTTAGATTGTCTCTGATCAGTCATGCATGACCCCAGCATCATCTCACAAGTTTTGGAATGTCAAAAAGTCATATCTTGCTTAAAATAACCCAGATGTTCACACAAAGTCAAAGCTGAGATACGGCATTGTACGGAGCATGTCTTTCGCGTGTTGCAGAATCAAGTTTTGACCTTGTTGCACCTACATGATGATAATGAAACGGCAAAAAGAGCTTTTAAACTAGTTACACGTTTATAGTAACAATGGAAAATGTTTACTGAGCAATTCACCCTGAAACCCCTAGTTTTCCTCTTTCAGGACACACTGTATTACGTGAAGGTAATGAAGCATGTACCATGTACATTTAGGTTTAGTAAATACCCTCTTGTTTATGTTTATTGTAAGTTGTTTACAGCTACCTCTTGTGTTTGCAATTTTGTTGATGAATTGTTGTCTTGATGAATGTTCAGAGTACAATAAGATGTAGATTTGTATTTGAATTGATATGCACAGTCCCCCCCCCCTCCTCCATTTTTATTTAGGTCTGTACATACAACATTATATGTGGGTAGAACCAGTCATCTCTTTTCATGTTATAGTATTGAAAACCTAGTCAAGTTTTTTCTCAAGAGGTAAGGACAAGGTGTCTGCACATTTGTATTTTTGTTGGCTGGAGAATTTACTACAGCTCATCAGACAGTGTAAAAACGTTGGTACGCTTAACTGCATGGTTCAAATTCATTCTGCAAGTTTTCAAACCAAAATACTTGGACTGGACATGTTTTGTGCCCACTGAATGCTAATATTGAATTGTAAATGATGATCTTTTAGTAACAACTGTCACATTTTGTGTAGCAATTTGCTACAATTGTTCACTAAAAAAAAAGAAAAAAAAGGGGAAAACAAAAAAAGAAAGGAAATGGAGAGATGTTTGGTTCCTGTTGTACTTGTAGACATAGTGCATTTGTTCAGAAAGTTTGTAAAGTACAGTAGTTTTAGCCCAACGTTACATGGTTAATAATAATACTGCATTGCAAGATGGCCATTCTTTTTTCAGGGGGGACAGTCCGATGATGAGGGAACTCAAAGAAACCCAACAGTCAGAATGGTAACTGTTGGCTGATAGATCACCAGCGGGTAGCCAGGTGAAACTTTTCAAATCATTTTCCCCCCTTATGTTCTCAGTCAAGTTTGTATTATTGGTTAATTGACAGAATTATGTTTTTGTGGTTAAATTTCTGAAATAAATATTCTCCTTTTATTTATTACTACATATTTTATATTTGGTTATAGGAAAAATGTAGTATATATATACTTGTTTTCCCTTTTGTTTGAATTAGTAACAGGAGTAAGGTTATTATTTAATATTTGTGTTTACCCCCCCCCCCCCCAAAAAAAAAAAAAGGAAAGGGGGAAAAAAAAGGAAAAAAAAAGGAAAGGAAAGGAAAGGAAAAAAAAGGGAAAAAAAAGAACGAACATCTGAGCAACTCTAAAATGCCAAAGGCCTGCTCTGGAATTGTTTTTTTCTCTGCAGGACTTGAAAGTACTGAGTATATAGTGCTTTAAAAAAAGCTCACATCAGTGCATGGGTAAACACAAATAGTATTGCTTATCCCTGATGCAAATTGAACATCTAAAAGACAGGACTAAGGGCATACACCACATGTACCTTGTCTGGTCCCGGGTAGAAATGAATGATATTAACGACTGCTGTGGGATGAATTCAGTAGTGGGATTTATAGACTTCTCAGTCAGTAGTTGTCAGCCTGTGTGTTTGCAAAAATACTGTACTTCAAAAAGTACCCCGGTATGAAACTATTCTTTGTACAACTCGTAGTGTACAAAGAATGTATATATATATATATATCCAGAAACGTACCTAATTTAGGTAACATATTTTAAAGGCCCGCCAACCTTTATATTCACACATTGCCTGCTGGCTGCTAATTGTATATGATGCACACTAACAATTAACTTACTGAACTAAAAGTAACTTCATATAAAGCGTTTTTTGTTTGTTCAGTTAATGAGTACTACTTTTAAGCAGAGCCACTAATCTAGAGATTGTGCCTGAAAGATGAACTTGTAACGACGACATTTCAGAATACATTTTAATATATTGATTTATTTATTTACATGCACACTATCATGTATACTGGTTATATGCACAATGTGTACGGTAGATTTTTATTCACTCAAATCCCCTGGACATTTTTATCCAAGAACCCTTTCGTATCGATCAAAACCCATCAGCATATGGAATCTCAGCATCTACACAAAATATATGAGATGGATGCTAAAGGGTAACCAGTAGTCATGACCTCCCTTGACCTTTATCAGTATCAATCCCATATAAAGGCCGTGTCCGAAACGGCGACTTCGGCTACAGCTACGGCTAGATCGCGCGCATCTGCCTATTCTTCAACACTGGCAGACGCGCTGATCTAGCTGTAGCTGTAGCCGAAGTCGCCGTTTCGGACATGGCCTAACTCTTTGATGGCTCTCCATTGATGGGGTCAGGTGAGGTTGCGACTTCCAGTTACCTTATAGAGTCTACCCACCTAAAGCTGTGGCTTGAGGCAGTGTGAACGAGGTGGTAAACAATGAAATGGACTACGGAACTAAAACTTACGCAGCCTTCAAACTGACAAGAATGCAGCGTTTTCACAAATACGCGGTGATTCCAACTGCACATCCAAGTTGTGAGTTCTCGATATTATTATAGGTCAAGGAAAAAACTCATAAATGACAAAAATGATTTAAAGCGCATTGATACGTTATTGTAAAATGGGCAATATAAGAACTAGTTATTATTATTATTATTATTAATATTGTTATTATTAAATTTAAGGTTCTCTAACCCATCCAATTCAGGCCAAACCTTTGGACAAGAATTTTTGGGGATTTTAACCATTCAGAGATCTAACGCTTAACTTGGGTATTAATAGAGTGAGATTTTTTGCAATAAATATGTAAATATTGCATTAATTATTATAGTGAATAATTTATTACCCAACACAAATTATATTTTTTTGCTATGCTTACAGGGTATTTTTTAAGAGTCAACAATTGATTTCCTTTATAAAAAAACTATCTGACCTGTGTTTTGGGGCAGTCATCTTGTTTTCCTAACCCACACTGAAACAAGGCTACTGTATATCTGAATTAATGGCTTTAAGAGTGGCTATGGCTAGATTGCTGAAAAGGCCTGGTTTTCACTGGTCACTGCAGCTAGCAGTTGTAGCCGTAAGCCGTGTCTGAATTGGTTACTACATCTGTGGCTAAAGCTGTTGCTAAGGGCAGCCTTATGCTTCAATGCGTAATAACTTGGGGATCCAGCTTTAGCTGCCTATTTGGACATGAATAAGGCTAGAAGGACAAAAATAGTGTGTTCCCTTTTTGGTTTAAAACAAATTCAAACTTGTGGCTGGGAACATGACAAAGATGATGATTACCTCATGACTGCTTCTGCAGTGGCTATGGTAGGATTGGCGAAAAGTCCTTTTCATCAACGTTATCACCGGAGCCAACAGCCATAGCCATAGCCAGTGTAGCTGGATTCAGACGCGGCTCAAGAGTCACTAACCAGGAGAACTTAAACACTGATTGCCCTTGTAGAGGAAAGAGATGGCACCTAACTGGGTTGCAAGGGGCTGTGTGACAACAAAGATCTGGAAATGGGGTGTTTAATTTGGCTGTAAAATGAAAAACAGGATCAGTGACTGATGAAACAGAGGGTTTAAATTCAAATCCGGGTATTCGAAAGACAACAAAACCCATCACTGTCTAAAGGTCAGATTGTACAGCTGGGGACGGTCGCACACTTGAAAAAACTTGACGATCAGTTATCACTGAGGCATCAGTGACCAGTCGCTGAAGATGCTGGCGATCATCTGCATTCAACTATTATCATTGTGAGACTGACTATAAACCATCAACACTTTATACAAGGGCATAAGATATTAGGAGTGGTGACCCCAAAAGCGCCATTGACGGTCACACAAACCTTCCTCAAAAGTCTAAACTAATCTTTAGCTAACAGCAGAACACTTCTTCATATTTTGTTGCTCATTACTTTTCCTCAGTCTTACACTCATCCTCTTTGCTGCTCTCTTCTCCCCTCTCTCTGTCTCTCTCTGTAGCTCATTAACAATGCCAAGGACATCACATAAGACTAAAGATGATTCGTGGAAGGACGGATGCTACTGAAGATTCAGTCTCGCCACGCCGTTGCCAGGAGAATGCTTGCTAACCGCCTAACCCTATCAAATTTTGTCAACACTTTTTTCAAAAAGTAATAATTATAATGGACTTAACCCGTAAAGGCTTGTTCAGACTGGCTGGGTAAAGAAATGCAATGGGAATTTGTCATGCAGGACTTTTTCCTCAGTTGAACTTTGCCCAACTTCATGGCGCTGCTAACAGCAGAATTCTGTGCTTGTGTTCACCATTCTATGCTTGCAGGGCTGGCGTGGCTAGTTCAACATTTCTACACTACCTGTGCAAACAAAGCATTTGTAGATGTGCATGTACATGAAGTGCAGTATGCAGGTGTACTAGCAATAATTCAGGGCATTTTCTTTGGTGCTCTACAAAGAGAACAGCGCCTCGCAATCAACACCACCGTGGTCAAGTGGTTAGAATGCAGGACTAGCTATCACAAGGTTGTGGGTTCGAATCCTTCCAAGCTAACCATTGATTTCACAATGACTAAAGTAAGTCTTGTTATCTAGTCACTGACTCACAATTTGTCTTGATTTGTGCAACTCATAATCATAGACGTTAAACCAATGTTTGTGGAAGAAAGATTGGCTGTTGCCAGCTTGGTGTTTATATCCCCTTGTGGGGACCTTTGCCGAGTTCCCTTGTTGGGAAGATCTTCTAAACAAACAAACAAACAAACAAACACCCCAACAAACAAACATCAGAAATAGACCCTTAAGAAAGAAAAGAAATATGAAAAATTTAGAAATTGGGCGATACTTTTACACTAGGGAGATACTTTTTACACTAGTACTAAAAATTGTCTGCTTGGGTTTTTACAAATTGTTCACTTCCTGTTAGCAATGCCATGAAATTGGGCCGAGTTGTACATGTACATAAACAATTGCAAAGATAATCATAAAACCATTTATTTTGCCAAACCTTTTACAATAAGCCACTTTAAGGATTTATTTCCGAGACAGGAAGTATCCCCGCGTTGAACTGAACTAATCTCTTGTTTTTAACGTGCCATGTCACACGAGGCAAACTTTACAGGCGACTTGGAGGCACCCATACTGCACTGCATGGATGCAAAAGGAACACTTCAGTTGCACGGGAGACATTTTTAGGAACAGTGTCTGTCTTATCTTGAAGAAATTTATGAAAACATTTTCATGTTTTTCTTCTTGGAGTTTGCCTCGAAAATGGTTGCCTGTAAATTGTGTTGTGTGACCTGGCTCTAAGGCAACAAGGGCATTTTCCAAACCTCGACTCTATGGCTTGGGCTCCAGCATCAATTTTGAAGCAGGGTGCAATTTACATGGTGTTTCCAGCATCAAACAGAGCCCGGAGCCCAAGCCCAGGTTTTGAAATAACCCCAAGATACAACCTATGTTTCAACTTTAGTCTAAGACAGTTGATGCATTAATACATTGCCAGCGTAAAGGTGTTTTAATTATCGCAGTGCATGCTGCTGGACTAAAACAAAAACAAAACATACTAACACTATTAACCAGGGCCAAGTTTTAAAGAGCTCCTAAAGCAGATATTTTTGCTTAACAAATTTCTACTAAAGAAAGCAAAGCAGGAAACCAATCAAGAGCATCATGTGTGATATGGTTTTTAGGTATATGGTAACTTTATTCTGTTAAGCAAAAATTTTACGTGCTTAGCTACTTTTTATGCATAAGCAGCTCTATGAAACTAGGCACAGTACATTTAAGGTCTAAGGGCATTGTCGCAATACAGGATGTTTAGGGGCAACTTCAACTTGCAGGCAACCAGCCACACTGCATTGCAGAAGGACCACTTGGGTACATTTTTTTTCTACTAGCGTCTTTAGGGCATATCCAAATTGGCAGTTACGGCTAGGACTGTTGCTAAGGTGTCACTAAGGACGTACTATACTTCAACTCATGATGACACTGAAGTCTAGCCGTAGCCGTAGCTGTAGCCGCCAATTCTGACACTGCCTTTTTTTCCTAAGGAAAATGGGGTGAAAACTGAGATATGAGTGTTTTTCTTCTTTGAGATAACTGGTTGCCTATGAATTGCCTCATGTGACGTGGCCTGTAGTGTACCAGTGTCGTAGACTTGCTGTAAAGAAAAACAACACATTAAATGCATGTCATGTGTGTGGACTTGCAAGATTATTCAAGTTAATGCAAATATAGAAAGAGGCGCACTCTTCTCTGATCCATTCAAAAACAAAAACTCTATCGATTGGCAATTTCCTGTGAAAAAAAAACGGCAAGTTGTGTAATATTTGAAATATAAAAAGTAAGGAAAAGTTGAAAATATTAAGTTACAAGAAATGTTACAAATTTGTGTAGGTAATACTAACTGATCTGACCACCTGCACTTTATCGTGATTTGTCGAGGGTACCATGAATTGACAAAGAGGCATTCAATATTTTGGTCATCATATTTATAACCAGAAAATTTGCAAAAGGTAGAGACACTATGATCGCATTGATTGTTAGTCGTAGGGTTGAGTTTGGTGCTTGGGTCCTTGAGCAAGTTTGAGGCCAAATCCGATTCGGCGGATTTAGCTACGGCTATAACTGTTGCTGAGGACATTGCTAAGGACATCCTATACTTCAATGTATGATGACTTTGCGATTTAGCCGTAGCCGTAGCTGACTATTCGGACACGGCCTAATAGGTGAAAATCGCAAGTAACAAAAAAAAGTTATTGTTAACATTTTTAAGGTCATAATAGTAACCATGTTGGTTCTTAAGGTAACCAGAGGTCAATGATATTTAGGGAACAAAGCTGTTTGGCGACCTTTGACTTAAAAGTAGCACAAAGATGAAAAGGTCAATATGTATTTCTGTAAAAATTCAAATGTATATCAACGTACAATTCAGTGTGTGAGATTGCAAATATGTAAAGATAAGTGTGGATTGTGACATGTATATGTAGGGTACTAATAGATATAGATACAAATACCAGTAAATTGGGGTGTCCGAGGGGCCTGGATGATCTCCATTGTCTCCATTGCCTCACTGCTCATTTACATGGAGCTGCTTGAAAACATCTAAATGATGCAGACCTGGACCTACACTTAGGCCTTGGCCTCTGTTGCCCCTGGCCTTGGTGCCCCTTCAGAAGTTTGCCATAGACTTTAAGATTTTCCAATGGAAGTGCCCTTTGCAAGATGAAAATGGCCTTACCCTCTCAAAGAAAAATTTCCAGGCCTGATGATGTAACAATCATTTTGGGGAAAAAGAATTTCATTCAGGTTCTTACCCTTGCACCATTATGTGCGATAAGCAGTGTGCTTTCCGACTCCCGCAGTGAGAGAAGAAAAAAAATGGCGCAACCAGTCATGTTAACAGTACGTTTAAGATGATATTTTGGCACGGAAACGGGTTTTTTAAGCAGCTGTATGAAACTGGGCCCTGGTTTTGATCTTGATGGTCCACCAGAAATTGTAGTTTTCTAAATGAAGTGCTCTTTCACAAGAAAAGTTGTGTTGTCCCTACAAGAATGGAATTCCGGGGGTGGTCTGAATTTGTCAACTAGTCAAAAAGAAAGCGACTTTTCTTGACCCATTCTGATTAAAAACCCTTCAGCCTTATTCCTGTAGCAATTTGCACTTAATGAGTCATGTAGTAAGTCATTATTTGTATTAATAAAAAGAATATTTCTTCCCTCGATGTGGGCACTAAACAAGAATAAGGTTAATTGATTGATAATGTGGTGTAACGCAATGCTCGTTGCCAGGAAGCTTAAAGTCATGTAGATGCAAACCTTGATGATCAATCTTAGCTAAGCAAAGACAGATGTGCAGCTTTCAGTTAAATTACTGATTTCTTTATGCTGAAAACAATTGTCAATGCCACCGAAAACTGAAAAACAGTGTACAACGTAACTATATGGGCTTGGCCATTTCTTCTTCTTTTACAAAGTTGCATTTCTGAGACAGATCTAAAGCTGTTCAAAGTTCAATTTTTTGTAGTTAATTTTTATATTGCACATTCAACAGCATTGCACATACAATTAGCACCAATAACAGTGTGAATAGAAAATGAGAAGAAAACCCCAGTTTTCGATGTGGGAGGAAAACCCCAATGGGAAAAAAAACCCATGCAATCAGGTAGGGACTGAAAACCCAATCCACATGCAAGGCTCCGGCCTTGATGTGATTGGAACTGCGGGTCCACAACAGGTGAAAGGCTGGGAAAGAAACCACTGAGCCTTTTTACAAGGGTTCAGTCATCTTGCATCGTTTACACGAGAATCCAGTTTGCCCAAATCAATGTGGGTTGTAATTAGGTCGCATAAATACATTTTTTTTTTGGACGTTTATTGCATTTGAAGGATACTGTGGCGGTCTAGCAGATCAAACTCAACTTCTGGTGGCCGAGTCATCAGAGAGTGGGTTGGAATCCCAGTTGTGACTCCTTTATTCTTGAGCGAGACACATCACTCAGGATTAAATGGGTACCTGTGAGGGTAAAGAATGGTTGATGTGAATGATTAGCAACATGTGCGCTCATTTGATTGCCGGTGCTGCATATTCCTAGGAGATAAGATGGTTTAAGTAACGTTACTGCGAGGTGCTTTGAGGGGCCTACTTGGCTTGAAAACGCACATAATAAATATGTATTATTATTGCTAATGTTAGTAACACTTCCACTTTATAAAACAAATATGACAGGACATGCCACATGTATTTTAGTGGAACTTACTATTGTCTAATTGATGGAACTTTTTGGAGTTTAAGCTACATGTACTTTGTACTTTGCCTTATTTCTTAAACCGGGGGAGCCTTTTTTTCTTAAAGTTTAGTAAAAAGCCGGTTCTCAATAACAACTGCTTCTTAGTACTCACAAATATTGCTTGGCAAAAGCAGAATACCAGCCGCACAGAGCAAGGATGAGCTGTAATACGATGAGTGTTTTTGTGACTGGTGCCTGGCTAAGTTTTACGTAGCAGTTGGATTAAGCGTTAAGCCTAAAAGAAAATGTATGTTTGGTGTAACAGGCTCAAATTTTAAACGGGAGGTCGGAAGCCGGATTTGAAGGTCGAATTTAAAATGTTTTGAAAACAATTTTCTTAATGCTTTAATTCTTTTGGTAAACTAGATGGCATGGGAAAATAATGTCACATGGAAAATATGTGAGCTACATTGTGTTTAAAGCTGTATTCCTGTTTAAGCTTTACCATCTTTAATTTCCATTGTTATGTTGTTTTGGTTTGTTGTTGTTGGGTGGGGTTTTTTTTTTTGGGGGGGGGTTGTGTTTTTTTTTTTTAAGAGTTAAAATATTTTAATCCCCTAGCTTTCAACTTTAAAACCAGTCCAACCAATCTGTAGAGGTTTCTTAAATTATGTGGTCCGTTTCATTGCAAAAACCACTGTTTTTTTATTTTCTGAAATTTTAAGCAACATAAAGCAATGGTGAGAAAGTGTTTGAGTCAAACTGATGTGAACTGTATTACAGCAAATTTCTTTGCTAAACAAAAGTGAGTGGGGAACCAGTGGCAGCAATGTAAACTTTATGGAATTTTTGCTGGTTGCCTGTTTCTGTTAAGCAAGATTTGGTTTGAAAAAGTTCTTGTGCTTACAAGCTTTTATGAAATTGAACCGTGATAATTTACTGTCTTTTGGGGTTTAGTATTATTATTATTATTTTTTAGTAGCACAAGATTAAACAGGCAAAGTTAAGATTGATTGATTTGTCTGTCTGTTCATTTAATTATTGCTGGAAAAAAGAGGAATACAAAAAATTGCATTTTCATATTCTGTGTATAATTTATTATGTACAAAGCTGTAAAGAGTTTTAATTTATACTTTTTTGAGAGTTAGAAATAAGAGAAATACAATGTGTGGATCTACAGCAAAACATGTAAATAATGAAAAGTAAACTCTGAGGCATGGGTTGGTCAGAGGTTGCCGTGGGCTTACTTCAAGAAGGGATTGATGTTTCATTCTGGAAAAAAAATTGGGTTTTTTTTTAATCAAATTTTGAATCCCCCAAATTTGTGATAATTGTTTATTTAAAAACAATTTTTTTTTTACTGCAATTAGTCCTTTGTATTATTGCAGTTGACTGTAACTTTTACCGCGGGTAAACAAAATGTATTTAATCTCTTAACTTTTAAGTACAATTTCTACTTTCACTTGAGACTTAGCCATTGATA
Organism: Pisaster brevispinus; assembly: GCA_023634235.1. Taxonomy (NCBI): domain Eukaryota; kingdom Metazoa; phylum Echinodermata; class Asteroidea; order Forcipulatida; family Asteriidae; genus Pisaster; species Pisaster brevispinus. The sequence goes on along the minus strand of JAMKCF010000005.1, from coordinate 16,706,361 downwards.
CGGGGCAAGGAGGGAGCATGTCTTTTTAGAAGTTAAGAAAAATCAAAAAGTACACTGCATCTTCCTGGTTGTATGGAGACATAAATTAGGTTTGACTTCCATGATTGCTTTTATTGTTAATAATCAACATTATGCATTTTTAGTCACAAATTCTAACACAAAAATATAAGATAAAGCATAATAAGTAGCTAAGTATTGCATTAAACTTAATCATGCAAATGATAATGAAAAATGGGTATTATTGGTTTTGCATGTTTTTGTTTTCATTGAAATGAACTGAATAAATATTATGTCAAAGACAACTTTATGAGATGTTTTCAGGCTTCAGTGTTTCATTCTGTCAGCTTCATTGTTCCGTAGATATGCCAAAATCTGCAAACATTGTAGAAAATTAAAACGGCCAGTAATTGATAAGATCTTAATTTTAGTTCACCCATCATGTTATTCCATATCAACAAAAGAGGCAAGGAAAAACTGTCCGGGTTGTTTGTTGGGGTGTTGTTGGTTTTTTTATATTTTTTTTTATTGTTAAAAAAAAAAAAAATCATTGAACTTTCTTGTTCTCTTTCACCAATACAAATATCCAGTCAGTTTCCCTTGTTGTTTATTACTTTATATCATTGAAATTTTGATACATAATCGGGAAGGGTCAAAATAATAATTTTAGGTTTTGAAAAATTGTTTCATATGGGTACCAAGTATACTGAAATGATGCAAATTACGAGAAGATTGTCGCCTGCCTATATAAGGGTACATTATTGCAATCATTAATGTAAGTGATTGTCACTTTGCCAAGTTTGAACGAATCCAGTTAATATAATAATATAAAATTGAAAGTACAAAATCGTCTTGAGCCAAGACTACGCAAGCATTGTTTTGATGGCGTTGTTCCCGTTCACCGCTTGGTGGCGCTTTGCTTGGAAATGTTAATCTCTGATTAGAAAGAGGAGCTCTAACTAAACTGGGACTGGTAAACATCACAACTTTACACAAAAAATTGAGTAAATTCCTGAATAGTTATGTTGGGCAATATTTCCAGAGTTTTGCTTCGAAAAGGTTAGTTACTGATTACCTATTTCTTTGCTTAAATTAAGTTGAAATGCTACTGCAGATCTGAGATGTAGTTTTGTAACTTCTTGAATCGAGTACAAATGAGAAATATACAGTCGAATCTCGTTATAGTCTCAGGACCGGGACTGGCAAAATTACCTCTTTATAACAGGAATATTTTTTTTAAGAGGACAGCAAAACTAAGAAACACAAAGTAGAAATGGTATTCAGGACTTCATAATGTACTCTTTGTAAGCAGAACCTCTTATAAAAATAGTGCGTGTTCTCGTGTTTATAACGAGGGTTGATTGTGTAGTGTGTAATGTATTTTGTAGTAGGCCTATATTTTATATGATCACCATCGGCCCTCTCGACTCGAGCCGTTTTTTATCGAATACAATTATTTTTTCTTCAATTAATCATTTCAATTCACATTCAATTCAACATGATAACATTCCTATGTTTCAATAAGCCCCTCGTGATTTACACACCAGGGTTCCAGGTGGTGTGAGAGCATGGGTGTCAGAACATTAACCGTCAAGCTACAAACTGGTCCTGCTGGCTAGTCAATGAAAAAAGTTAAGGGCAAACCCTGTTCGTTATAGTCAGTTCGGATGTGGTTGGGGTATGAGGTTCGTTCCGATAGTGGAACTCATAGTTCTGGGAGTATGTTGGGGGGGGGGGGGGTGTGAACAAATTCTGGTCTCTGTAACCGCAATAAAGTCCTAAAAAGTAAAAGATTAAACAAATTCCCAAGAACTTGGAAGCATAAGTGAACTCTTTCAGTATAAATATTTTCTCACTATCATTCAACTTGAGCTCCATTGCAGCAGCAGAGGAAACTGCTTTTTAGGCCATTGTATCAACCCCTTCCTGATGACTGTGTTTATATGGAACTTTCTTGACAGTGACTGTTCTATATTCTCACACCCCTATGACTATGTTCCGTTAACCCCATGTTCCGAAAAATCCCTCTGATTTATTCGATATGGTTAGGGTAAGGGTTTGGGTTAAGGATAGGGTTAGGAAAATACACTGAGGTTGTCGGAACATAGGAGTGTCGGAACATAGAGGTGTAATTAAAACCGTCTTGACCTCCAATATTATACTGCATGCAAGCACATTTTGGAAATATCGTAGGTTAATCTTTGAAATTTTTAACAACAATAAACATAAACTGTACACAGCATGACTTGAAAACAGGTTAGTGAATATCTTTCATTCTGATTAAGATGTGCTAGGCACAGCCTCGACTATCCACACATGACAAATATTTTTTTCAAAATAAACATTACCCATTGCTATCAGGTATGACTACCAGGATTCCTACACTGGTAACTAAGACGCCCACTACTGTAGTACGTCGCAGCATGGCCACAGAGCCCATGGAACTACCCAAGATGTCTGGTGCCGTTTGGATGGCTGGTGGCGTTGGTTTTTTCTTGGCAGTTGGAGCTTGGGTAGGTCATTCTTTTGTCTTTCTTTAAAATTTTATTTTGGAAATGCACAGAATGGGTTGGGGGGGGGGGTTGTATCTATAATGTTAATATTTTACTAGGCCTGATACATCATGGAGGTTGCCTCCATTGTTCCCTGTCATTGCCCTGGTGCCCCTTGAAATGTTCCAATAGAAATTTTTTTTAAATTCCCTTTACCAAGGAGAAAATTTCTCGCTGACCTTGCCCTTTTTCAGAAACAAAGTATCGGGCCTGTTCTAAGCTTTGGCTCCATCAAAACTACACCTGTACCAGTCACAGTTTGATGTACGCTTGGTCCAAATTCATGGTGACTGCTTACCAAAAAAATCTTTACTTGCCCCAAGAGCACATACTTCAAGTTTAATGGTGTTGGTAAGGAGCATCATGAGTCAGGCCCTGGGGTTGATTTCACAAAACAATAAGATTCAACACCCCTATGACTATGTTCCGTTAACCCCATGTTCCGAAAAATCCCTCTGATTTATTCGTTAAGCAGCGCTATGGGCTGTTAAGCAGAAAATTCTGCTTAGCAAATTTGTTTACTTAGCAAGAAATGAGTGGGGTACCAGTGGCAACAATGTAAACTTTATGGAATGTTGGTTGGTAACCTGTTTCTGCTGAGCAAGATTTTCCTGTGCTTAGCAAGTTTTTTGTGCTTACAGGCTATTTTAAATTGGGCCCAGGTCTCTTTCCAATCACTTCTTGTTTGAAAACTCCACAGGTGAACTTCAATGATCTGATTGTGTGGGGTCTCGCTCCAGAGAGACCCAAGTCTGTATAGAAGATTACATTCAGAATTTACGTAGCACCTGTCTCACCGTAAAGGTAAGCACATTTTTGACACTTGGGTTCAGGTCCAAATGTTATTGCTGTCTTCTACAAATTAATTTCTGGTCTCAAAGTTGCAATGCATCCCCTTTAAAGTGACCCCTTTACAATGCCACTTCCCAGACTGTGTCATAAACTGGGTATAATCCCTGGCTATAGGCCTATGGCAGTTGCGGTTGTAGACCCTATGCCTGCTGACTGCCTCCACCCCCTCCCCCCCCCACCCCCCGAACAAAGGTGTTGAAAAACCGTGAGACTGCCAACATAAGGATACATGTAGTGTGATGTAGATAGCTGTGTTGGTAGAGCATTGGAACTTAAACCTGGAGGTCGCAGTTTCAGATCCTATTCTCTTCCATTTTTCTGTGTCTCATTCCAAAATAAATTATTTCTGTCATTGTATTGACAATTATTGTAATCTGTACCTTTGCCCCAAGATGTGTTATTTATGTATTTGATACTAAATCAAAAACCGTCCAAACCTGTTCTTTGAATGTAGTTCAACCCTTGAAAATTGAGCTGAGGAGGTACCTTTGGTGCTGCAGCACCCCCATCCCCCACCCCCCACCCCCATTGAAAATGTCTGGTTACACCACTGGCAATATACTTCAGTACTCCCTACTTTTTCAGCATATAAAGCATAGGAATAACTCTTTCCCAATCAAAAGCAATCCCTGAAGGAAATTATAACACATCAACAAAATTTGAATGTTGGAACAGTTCAATTTCCAATGCTCTTGTTACATGTTCATCTTTGATGACTTTGGCACAAGCTGTCATGCATGCAACCCAACACCCAACATCCCTTCGGAAATAATCTGTTCTTGCAGGCCCTATAAAGGGACAGCATGAATGTTCTTTACCAGCAAATTAATGATGTATTGATCATGCTTTTATGTTTTCCAGAAACCAATTAGGTATTTTGGGATATTTTTATGCAACACTGCCCCTTGACAAACAACTTTGGTTGAATGTGCTACCGTATATAAACAAGTTTAAGTAAATAAATAAATAACTATATAAATACAAAATAAATAACATACCTTTGCTGTACCATTGTATCAGTTTTTAATTCTAAAATATTTTATTTTTATTTCAGAAAATGAGAGTTACATTGCACGGTGTACAAAGAAATCAACCTCACATGCATGACTTGCAGTATACATATAAGAACAACCCTCAAGCATTTGACCATCCAAATTTAGACCTGTTCTTAGTTGCATGACCTTAGGCAGTAATGGACATTGCTTTGTTAGTATAGATAGTTATTAACGAAGCAGTAAGACAAACATTAAATGCATTTGACGCTGTCTGCCATTTTTGATCATTTGGTGATCACCTTCATGTACCTACAGGCCCTCCACTATTTTGTTTCACTGACTTGCTTCCTGGGCCCCACTTCATAGCTCTGCTTTAAGCAGAAAATATTGCTGAAGAAGTTTCTGCTAAGCAAAAGGGAACAGGATACCAGTCATGTAGTATATGTGACATGGTAATTTGCTAGTGTTCATAACCTAGTGAGCATAATATAGTTGTGCTTACCTACTTTTTGTGCATAAGGAGCTCCATGAAGTTGGCCCAGGAACTAGTCTGTACGTTTGACCCTACACAGTAACATGACTCTTAAGGTGACCTGTGATCCCCCGGCCATGGCACTTGAGGCAATATCAGCATCGCGTACTTGTTTCCCAACCGCGGAGAAAGCAGGGTAGTTTTTACACTCGACGAGGACTGCAAATTGCAGAAGTATTGGTACTTTTGTAGAGTTCCTCCTCAAAATTTTAAAACAGGGTATATTTTTTTACAAACATTGAATCCTTGCAAATCTTATGCTCACGTACTGGTTTCCAGCGGAAGTCGTTTAGCACCAGATTTGTTTCTCTCTATGTACTGCTGACTACCGTGGAAAAAAATGTTGTGCTCTGCAGGCCCACTGGAACATTGTGTTTGCCTGGGGGTGATAGGTTTTCAAAGACAAGTGGCGAATGCGGAGTGTAAAGCTATTACTTTGTGGTTCTGGGGCCCGCTTAAGGGCCCTGGAAGCTTTGGCATTCTAGGTACTCTGTTGTGCAAACAGAGCCACTTTTTAGCACTTAAATGCCCTTTTTGGGGAGCAATGGTGGATATCTTTGTTAATACATTTCTGACTTTGGCAATTTTTTTTTCTTCAGATCAGGGTGAATTTATGAAATATTTATATACGAAAAGTAGTGGGTGCTTATGTATATTCCAGCACCCCAATCAAAAATGTTAGGGTTACTGCAGAACCTACAACACTCGTTCCTGCAGGCCTGATTCGCTGCAGCTGTTATAATAAAAGGATGTATTTTTCGAAGGAAAAAATAGGGTATTTTCTAAGTAAATACGGATCGGATATTCTTAAAGAGTGATTCTTTTGAGAACTAAGAAGCAAGCATGGGCTCATGTTATTTACCGCAAATGCCTTGGCCGGGGCTGATCTTGATGTCAAGACTGGTTACTGTTCAATGCTGGTACTCACAGTCACACTGGCCGGATGCTTCACTGGGGCAACTGAGGCAGTTGCTTCCATACTCCTGACAATTCACTGCCTTGGTGCCCTGAGTAAAAAGTTTCAGTAAAAATTTAATTTCCCTCGTCGAGGTGCCCCTTCACAAAAGGAAAAACTGTCTTGCTCTAATGAAGTATCAGGCCTACCCTCATAGATTTACTCCATAAACCAAGTGTGCTTTTCTTTGAATGAGGTGATCACCATCATGGCCATTTTTGACGGATATTTGTGGTTTATAAAATAGTTGCACATTGGTAGCTTTACAAACTGAACGATTTTTTAATGTACATGTAATTGCCAATATAATTCATTTTGATGGAATAGGATGTATGAATGCAAATGATTACTTGTGGGTTTGGTTTGTTCAAACAACTTGTAGAACTGCATTTATATGAAAAGCATCATGTGGTAGTAATTTTGCTACAAGTTTATAAATTTTATTAATTTTAATAATATTAATATTTTCATTGTGTACTTCAAGAACCACTCACAGAAAAAATATATTGGTTACAACTAATGTAGGTTTACAATTGGAAATTGAAAATTTTAGACGCTCTGTATTAATTGCCCAAAAGACAAAAATATGAGCAAGATTGACATCATGTATAACTGAATTACCATTTGAAAACTCTCTGAAAAGGAAATATTTGTAATTTCTTGAAGCAAATCTGCTGTGTAAAAATATACCATTTCTCAGTTTTGTTGTTGTTTTACAACAATAAACAAACACACATTGTTATTCATAATTCCTTAATTTTTTTAAAATTCAGACTTTGATATTTTAAAATTTGTTCCAACAGTTTCTCTTGTATTTTTTTCAAACAAAATGTAGAAGGGTATCGGGAACTACATGGAATGCCCGAGGCTAACTGGCTGTTATCTGTGAGCTATTTATGTTACACTTTATCAGAGTTTCATACTTAGTTTTTTTACTTTCAATATTTATCCACACAATATGTGGAAACGTTAACAATGGCGTCGCAATAAACGGTAAGGAAAAGTCACTTTGGAAAGAAGTCATTATTGGCGTTATTCATTCAAGGTGTGCTAGTCTGGACTCAAGAGACTTTTGCGATTGGACTCTCTTTAATTGAATTTTTTATGGCAAAGTTGGAGGGAAAGCTTAGGTGGCAGGAGTACGTACGGAGTCAAACTTTGTTTTCCCCATAAGTAATTCAAACTGTAAACAGTAAATAAAAACCTGGCTGCGAAGGCTTTGACACAGTCGAAATAAACATGAGCAATTGATGGTCAAAGGCAAGAGTATGCTTGGAGAATCGTAGGATTGAACCTGCTTTTCCTAATACTTTTTCGTAGCTTTGAATATGTGTATTATAGAATCTAACCATTTTATCGCTGCGTGTAATTCTAATACAGCACTCTCTTCTTGTTGAACACAAAATAAGACGATTTACGACGGCGGCAAATCACACACGCAAAGCTCTTTGGGTATAAACGGATCGTCACACACGCTGTACTGGGTGATGCATCGTGTTCCGTTGGAAGTCGAGGTATTTTATTGTCTCGTTGGACTTGCCCGTTTGTACGGAAACAAAGAATATCTCTTCTTTACTTCCAGAGTTTCTCTCAGCTTTGACGTGCAGGTCCATGGACAGTGTGCGTCCATGATGCATCTGTAACAGTACAAACTTGATGGTTTAGTTGAATGTTAACGAATGTTTAACCCTTTTTGTACACATCGGACCCCCCCCCCCCCCCCGTCATGCTGTTTAGTAATAGTAAACACCTCTTCTCAATGCGCAATTGTGGGCTACTATACTGTACAACCTACTTGTTTAAATGCTCATATTTTTGAGTTTGTGAATGTAATTTATTTTCATGTGACTCATAAACTGCCAGATCGCTGCCATTAATACATGTTTGAAATGTTGGCTATACCTTAACATCCATGGACTAGCCCGCGGGAGGCTACTTTTAAAAACGCTCCGGCGCAAGGCCTGCAGGTATTGATTTTGCGAAGGGATTACATTTTTTTCAGAGGCAGGATTGATCAATGTACACAATTCGTAATGGCTCTGCAATCAACGAAAGCTAGAGTTCTCATTTGAAACTAATACAGGTAAAAACGCGGTGGGTCTTATGGTTCTTCTCTGGGTTTTTGGTGCAAATAGAGCAAGCACACACAAACTGTGCTATACAGAATGAAGCCGTGTCCATCCATACGCCGTATTGCAGCCAACGCGTTGGCTGCAATACGGCGTGAACAATCAATATGACGTTCAATATTCCAGCCATAGTTACTGCTGGCTAAGTCATCCACTCGGCTCTGCCTTTTTGTTTAGAAAACACTTTTTTAAGGAGACCGGACCAACTGAAGAAGACTCGGTTGGCTACAAGATGATTGTACCATTATAGACGTTTAATTTGGAAATTACTCGTGTATGTTGATCGTTACTTGAGGACAATTTCGGAGGTATCGCCAGAGGTCATGTTACATGTGTTCAAACCTAAGGTTTATCGTGGATAGAAGGAACGTTGTAAAAAATGTGTGCTCATGATCTACACATGTTTATTTGTATTCGAATTAAATCACCACAGAGCACTAGCATGCAAGACATGCGCAAAATAAAATTTACAAAAGCGGCAGTGTCTGCCGCCATCTTTTCTCACCTGATGAGTATCTTTGCTTCTCTGACGTTACCAAACCACATTAACTCCAGTAACTTGCAGGACCAAGATTTCTGGGTGCGATGAACCCCCGTCATTGGTCTGTTCCGGAGAATGATCATGTTCAACTCCTTCAGAGCTGCGGTTGCCATCGACCCATGAACGCGTGAACTGTCATTAGCAATTGCTTCTTCGTACTTGTCACAGATACACACGGTTGGATGTAATCGGAGCAGTGAGTCGCATGACCCGTCAGGTGGAACGGGCATAAAGAGACCCTTTGGGTGGTCATCATTTTGGGTGTGGTGAAGTGCACTAGTGCTCATAAGAGGAGCAAGTGCTCGAAAGGTGTGGTGTAAATCCAGTATGCCAAGCAGACGGTTTTGATTTGTCGACAAGGCGTTCAGTTTTTCAGGTCCAAGTATTTTGCGTACATTCTCCGGCGCGATAATAAACAGCACTGGATGAGACATTTCCACTGTTGCCTCGACATGACTTGACACGAAATATCCATAAGCGTTCCCGTGGTCTGCCATAAGAATGGTTATCATGCCTGTCTCTGGGTTGATGAAAATTGTAAATACTCTGCCAGACTTTCATCGATGCTTTGAACTCTTCTTCCACTTTCTTTATGTGCAACATTATTGAGCGTAAAGTGAAAAAACGGCTGCCCAGCTGTGGTGGACACTATAGGAGTGCACTGTGTGGTTTGGGTGTATCCAGACAAATTTATCCAAACCTAATAGTGTCATAGTATTGTGTCCGCCATATCTCAAAATGGCTCAAGTATTCCAGGGTATACTGATGGTGATGTCTGTTGTTGTAGCACACTGGTGATGGAATGTAGGGTCGATTTACACCATTTGCGCGCAAAATCTCACAACTGGCCAAAGTGAAATTTAAGCCATCGATCCCAGATTGCTCGTAAATATCTTTTAATTTCTTCCACCGTACAGCCATCTCGTAGTTTGGGGAGTGATCAAACACGTTGTACGGTTCCCACCATGAATCGTCGTTCCTCATCGTCTGGTAGCCAGCTTCCTTGAACTGGTTCAGGAGTTTCCCCGTCTTGATAGATTTGTGCGTCTCCTCGGGATCATGGTGATAAGTCTTCCCTGAAAACAGAACCTTGAGGTTCTCATTTAGGTGCGACATTTCACGGATTGCATCAGGTTGAAGTTAAAGACATTCGCGGTACCAGACTCCTTGATGTGTTGCAGTTTGTTCACACTCTTCGGCAGGGAACGAAAGAAGTGACTACGACAAACCGAGTCGAGTAAAATCACATTGACACTGATTCTAATGGTGTCGGCTTGGCTGACACCTTTTGGTTTGGGCATTTTCTGAGGCAACAGGAGGACAGGTATTCAAGTTTAGGTCAAATGCTCGGCTAGAACAAATTTATCCAGCTGCCGCTATGGCCGTTGGCTGAACACAGCGATGGCGAATAGTAATTTTCGGCGTTCCGGCCATAACCACTTATTGTTAAAGTCGTAATTAATTTGGAAACGGCTTATGAATATTAATAACTGAAAAACGAAATAATTGTGAGGTTTTAAAACATATTTTGGTTTTACTATTTCAAGGTGTGGTTTATAAGCAATATAAGATAACTGTCAAAACTGTACTAGCTCCGTATACATGTTTGCACATGAATAGTTAATAATATCATTGGTATATTTTCAAATAAACTTCCTCAATATGCACCAGACCCAATTTCATAGAGCTGCTTGAAGGAGCACACAGGTTTACCGTTTACGTAATATTTAGTGATGTGGAATCATAAACAACAATTTTCAGATGGTATAAAAAGAAAAAAAATATCAAAATGACACGTAATTTAACGGGAAATGTTCGCAAAACAGAAGCGGTTAAGGTCAGCGTATACCACCCGTTTCAGGTGGCAAAATACGCAACATTGTTGCGCAATGTTGCAAGTAGACTGGTGCTCTGTTTATGTGAATATTATAACTACGGCAATGCATGGGGATCCGTGCATTCTGAATGTATAAAACAACCGACTCTAAAGATTCAGTCCAACCTACACAAAACTGGAATGTTAGCCCACCTTGTCTGGCGCTGTTATGACTCTCATTTAGCATCCGTCATCTTATCGCGTTAAAAGAGAGCCATAGTGACAGCCCAACAAGGTGGGTTAGACGAAGGTCCATATCAATGAGAACGCTCATTCGAAATCCACAGATCGTTCCCAAAACATCACAAAGAAACAGACCCAGGAGGGTAATATAAAAAAACCACAAAAAGTCTAAAAAGTAAGGCAAATCCAAAGGCAAAAGTCAGAAGTAGTTGCGATAACCGTAACCATCCATCCTCCCGACGGTCGTTGATTGGAGGGTTACTTCGAACCAGGAGTATACTTTTGGCATTTCCCCCACAATTCGTCACCGTTTTCACGAAGAGCCACTTATGTCCTAACGCTTGATTGAGATTTACATTTTTACACTGTGCTTGGCTTAAAACTGCAAAATCTGCAATAATAAAGCTATGGTTTGCAGTAGTTAAAGACATCCCGATCATTAACAAACTAATTTCTTTAAATATATTGGCTAGTTGCCAAAGTTGCTAGTTGGTCAAAGATACGTGTCTCTTTGTGAAACCTAAATAAGTGAGGTATACACAATTGCACTGTCATTGTCACAAAAGTTGGCTTCATATTATGCAGTAACGATATAAATCTTATGATCAAATCAAATGACAAAGATCTCTGAGGTCTAATAATACACATTTGAAGTTGCCGTTGTGCATTGGTACCCGGTACGACATGGCACCGGTAGTATAGTTTATCTGTCTTTCTTACACAGTCCATTCTACACAAAGAGGCGATGAGATGGCACCTTTAATTTATTTATCAAAGGGGTATTAAAACTAGTAGTGTTCTACTTTTAAGAAAGAATAATGACAATCCTATCACTTTCCAAAAAGAGGGGGGGGGAAAGGAAAGAAGACAGAAAAAAAGAACAGCCCTTCACGAAACTAAAACTTGTTTTGGTTGCAACATTTTGACTTTTGGTCTGACCGTTCAGTTCTTAATGTTCAACACTGCTGGGTAAATGCAAGCAAAACTTCATTTTGCTTCATTTTGCGTGGGCATAAGTAGTTTATCAATTAAGTTGAGTCGGTGGTTGTTGACTACTCTACGGCTGAACCAGCCGGGCCTACGACAGAGTAGGGAGGTGGCTCCAGAACTGTTGTCATGCTGTACTGCGTATTACTCGGTTGGTTACCAGGTGGTACATTAATACCAGGAGCTGTACCGCCACGTGAGATCATGTACGTCGTGTTGGTGGCAGAAGTGGGATCGGTGCGAAACCTCTTCTTGTTCTTGATGTGCCTGCAAGAGACAGCACCGAGTACCATGACGAATGCTATGAGTAATATTGACCCAGTCACGATGCCTGCAATGGCTCCCACAGTCAGATGGCCTTGTTCGACTGAGAAAAAGAAACAATTTGAAACGACACAATTACATAAAATTTTTATAAAAAATTGTACGTATTTCTTACTATTAATTGCAGCCACCTTGCTTTCCCCCATCCACATAAAAAAAATCAAACCGACGATGGCCGGTTAAGCAGTCTGACTCCCTTTCTTTGTATTTAGGATCAGTATTCATTAATGTTTCCGAACACAGGGAACAAGACAAAAATGGGTCATTATGATAAGTGCATAATAACCCCTTTAGCACTTGCACTTATTAGAAATGACGTACTTGCCGGTTCACACACAACTGCAGCAAGCTCCGTATTCCTGTAGCAATTTTCAATGTACCATCCGAGATGGCGGCATGACGCTAGTGTGGACTCATCCCCGTCACAGTTTACATTATCCAGGAGGACTGGCATGCCAGCTGACCCGGCCTTGTAGAGGTCACCGTTACTTTCTCGCGCCTTGTCCGGATTCCCGTACTTCAACTGCCTGCATATTACCTGTATTACAATCGAGTTGGTACACTTTACAAACTCACGGGTTAGAATTGACTCGGATTCCGAGTCTCTGACCAGGAAAGTGGTTTAAAAAAGTACTTTAACTCAGATTCTGCGCCAGTTTGACCCATGCATTCCGGGGTCAACTTGGCATAGATTTCGGGTCACATTGACCCATAAATGGGTCAGGCCCCACGGGACCCGGATCTGGGTCGATTCTGACCCAGATGTTTTCAGAGTGTATCATAGTAATAAACAAACTGTAGCTGGCGTAACCAGACATTTCATTGCCCCTCCCCCGCTCAGAACCCCCCTTCCCCTTCAAATTATAAAAGGACGGTGTGGCTGGAGTTTCTGTCCAACCATAAGGTGAATTGTGTAGAAATGTTCTTTGATTAGATAGCACCCTGTTTTGAATCAATCTCCTTCAGCCCATGTTAATTTACCGTTTTTGGAAGAATTCCCCTGTTGGGTCCAAGTTCAACAAAGAATTCTCTTGTGGGGTCCATTGTTCCGTTGTGTTTTGGACCCCACAAGGACCGGTGGGTGTGCTCACCCATGTTTGTAAATGGTGTAAACCGAGGACATCCCATGGTTTGGTAAATTAAACAAACCGAGGACTGTCCCCGATATGTCATTTTCCCGGATCCCTATTGTGGGGTCCAGGTTGAACAAAGAATTATCTTGTGTGGTCCAATGTTCAATTGTTGAAAATACCCCACAAGGGCGCTCCCGTAAACCCACACCGGAGGACAAAATCCTTAATGATATCGGTACTACTACTCCCGGGAAAAAGTCAAGTTAGCTGTGGAACAAGAGTGTTCGCACTTACCTTAGAGTCCGTGTAGCCCCAACGATCGTTACATATGGTACCCCATCGCCCGCCGCTGTTCTCTCGGTGATAGACCTCCACCCTACCTTCAAAGCGATTACTGCCACCCTTCAAACGTACTGCATAGTCTGTACAATGATTACAAATAATCAGTCTTAGCTCCTTATCTTTTAATATAATATAGAGGATTGGTAAGGATAAAACATCATTGCTGAAAGGTTACTGATTTTTATGAAGTTCGTACTAGCTACCATTTTCAAGCCTGAATTTTCACAGGTTCGTTATTTCATGATGGTTGATCACACACTCTGTGGGCGACTGTTTCATCGGGTCTATCAATCCTGTACAATACCTTTAACGTTATCAACTTATATTGAATTCTTTACAAACCTTTGGAAGCACTATGAACAATGATATCACTCCCTCTTCAGTAAAATAATCCCTTTGCAGCACTTAAAATGCCACATTGGAATTACATAATTTGGTAATTGCCGTATTTTTCGAAAAATTGTGTGGGGTAGGATTCCATTATGAAATATTTTAACGACCTGTTAATATTTGTCAGTCCATGACTCGGTCAGACAGATCTTGTTAAAAAAAAATAAGAACTCACACATTAAAACGATGGTCGGCCGACCATCGCTTCAAAATTATACAAAATTGCGTTTTCCCATACAGGTGTCGAAACAACACCTGGCGACAAGACTTCGCTGGATCTTGGGAATAATATGTACTTTCAGTCAAATTAGTTATTTGTAGTATCTTGGAAGTACATTTCTCCATGTCTGCAAATGATGTAATGTACCTTTAACAAATTAAGGAGGTAAGGGCAACGATTTAACCAAGCAAGAAAATGTATAGGCCCCTAGGTTTGTTTGACATGATAATTGAGATCAACCTCAACGGCGCTAATTGTAATGACAATTGGGACCGAAGAGTCGTATAACAATTCAATTTCAGAAAATGACATGATGTTACTGTACTCTTTTCCACCTTTTAAAGCCGAAGAAATCCAAACATAATTTCTTGTACAGTTGTTCTAAACGTTTTAAAGCATTACACCCCAATTAATTATCCTCTGTGATTTGTTGTTCAAAGCGGATGTGTATCTTTACACTTCAAGTGCCATGATCAGAAAGGTTATTTCGTTTGAAAAGAAGTCCTTACAATATTGAGGACAAACGTATTCTTATACTTGACCTTGCAGTAGTGCACTAAATATTACCAACACTAAATGAAGCACGGGAGGCTGAATTCCTATCCAAGAATAAGTGGGCGGGGCTCATGTTTCATTGGACTATTGCTTGAAATGAAAGAGCTATGCGTTGTTATGCAAATTAGTTCTTTTGGGGTCTTTTTTATCAAATGACGTAACGGCACTACAAGAGTCAATGAGTTTCATGGTGTTAATAACAGCTGTGTCAAAGACTTCCAATACTGAGACACATTGCGAGTGACTAATTCGATGACTGTTGCGTCTGCACGTTGTTTGAGAGCCGCATCACGTGGACCTTCACCGGAAACCTGCCGACCCTTTTTGTACATTCAAAATGGCGCGGGTTGGGTGTTTGGAGCTGTCTGCTGGCTTGCTGAGTAATATGGAATTCTCACTGAGAATCTCGCTTCATGAGGTTTACTGACAGCACTTAAAGTGGAACATTATTACATTATTGGTAAGGGAACAATTTGGCAATGATTATGTGAGTGAATTGGAGAAATATAGGGAACAATTATCCATTACGATAAACCAACTGCAACCATTCTCGTCAGACTCCGTTCAGTGGCTTGGCAAGCTTTTGTGTGTGTCTTTGCTATCGAAGCGTTCAAGTCCCGGACACAGAAAGTGGCGACCGTGGGGACCAAAGAAGCTTGACTGGTGAAGACAGAAAGAACATGTGGTACCGTAAGAAGAGACTAAGAGAATACGGACTTCAAGAGTTTGACCAAAGAATGACGTTTCGGAGGAACTTTCCAATGCCTCGGATACAAAAAGAGGACGCTAAAGGATGAGTGAACTACTACAAACGTGTTTACACAATACATACATTGACTCGTACAAAGGTGAGATTTGTCTTTGAGTTTTGGGACTGGACTTAAAACAAAAACTCATGTTCAACCAAAGACAAGAATTTACGGTGACGTTTGTTATCTTGAAAGGACTTTACCGAGTTCGAGTTCGAGTTCGAAAGAGTATAGATGAGTTGAATATCTCTGGAGAGTGCGGCATGGGTTCGTCCATGTGCTCTGATTGACCTATCTGGAGTTCATCCATCAAAGGAAAAACACTATCCACTGGTAAGCAAAGATCTATCCTAATTTCTTTCCCGTTTTCTTGCAGGTTGTATACATTGTATAAGAGGGTTAGTATACAGTAAGAGGCACGAATGAGTATAAGCTACTTGTTGTTAATGTTGACTTCTTTTCAAAGTGGACCTCTCTGTCTTTGACGTGGTTTTGTAATGCAAGTTGGTCGAATACAATGATACTGTTGTTTTTACTGGTTTCGGTTATCACTTTCCACGGCAGTTGAAAGTTTAACTTGTCATGGCTTCGTTCTTTATTTTACAAAAAACATAAATACAAGCATAGTAATTTAGATGTTGGTACACAATAATGTAGGATCTCCCCACATTGTAAGTCATGCTGTAAAAGCATGCACACCCACAGAGCTTATTCGAGCCAGATTAATTAGATTTCACTTCTTGAACTAACACGGTCCGCCATAATGTAGAACCAAATTATTGACTCCACAAAATGGCGGACCGTGTTAGTAGAAAAAACACGCAATTTCTAGGCATATTTTGTGTGAATCATTATATTCTTTCAACCATGTTAATTTCATAACAAACGCTTTTATAGTCAAAATCACCCAATCTGAAGACAACGTGACCCTTTAATAATCTTGCCAAGACGTGGTAACAATTTTGAATCCAAGTGAATCTGACTTTTCAGAGAAATAGCCCATTTATATACCACAATGCATCTTGGGAAACCGAGGGGACAAAGTTTAAAACGAAATCAAACAGCCAATCAGGAGGCCATGCTGTACTGTATAATATGCCAGGTATTATAGTTTTGTACCACATTGCTTCATAATCAGCGCGCCATGATGGTTGCTGGTGTTGCTTGGACTCAAATTTCACCCCGAATCGTTTACGCATCGATCATGTGATTGGTATTGGTGGGTTTTGCGAATACAATACCCAATTCTCCTGGTTGAAAACTCGTTCTCAGTCAAGTCTAAAGTAAAACAAATCAATTTATATTATACTGGCATAGTTCATGTAGGATTTCAGTTATATAAACAATAAATAAATAAATAATAAGAAAATAAAGGCAAAAGGGAAGACAAACAATCTCAGACCCTAAAACAAAAACAAAAACCAACCGTAACGGAATAGTGTGCAACAATGACACACTCACCATCAATGGGGCTGCATACAACGGCTGCCACGTCCTCTTCATCAAGGCACGCCGACAGACTTGCACCCGGTACCTGGTATTGAACAGCCGGGCAGTCCCTCAGAAAAGACTCCGTACCCGCGCAGTTCAGCCTGCTTACGGTCACCACTGTGTTGTTATTCCCGGGGAACATGTCCTGCGCCTTCGTCGTCCACGTTGCGAGTTTGTAGCCAAGCTGGCGACAGACGACCGCGGCTTCTTCTTTGCGGAATTCACCGGCGCAAACGCCGCCCCAGCTGCCGTGGCTATAGACCTGAATTACGCCATCGTAAGGTGATATCATATTCTGTCCTGTGTCCAGTCGAACATCACCGTCTGTAAAGATGGTTTACTGGACAATTTATGCTGTAAAAATATATCTTGGACTACTTTTAAGTAAGTCCAAAAAACAAAGTATGCAGGATTGGTATAGTTATCAATGGACAAAAATATACAGTAGTTTCAATCTGAAATCTCATTGATACTTAATTTCAAACAAGTACCAACCGTTATGGAGAAACAGTCAAGGAAATGGCATTTGGAGTTCCTACAAATTACCATCTTTTGTTTCGATTGTCGCCATCGGTTTGTGCACTAAAATCCACAACGTCATTATAAACACCGTGATCACGTGATTTGAAAAGGTTCACGGTTTGGTTGGATGGTGTGTTTACTGAAAGCTCGACGATGGACATCAATGTTCTCTTTACGATGATATATAGACCTTACGAGTAATTAACGTATCATCTTTGCCTTTGTGTTCAATTATTAACGAAACATAATAATAATAAATTCTGGTATTATAAAACATAAATAAAATGAACACTTTTTCCACTACAATACCGATCATGTTTTACCTGTGAAACTGTAGGATCGACAAAAAACAAAACAAACCCCCAAAACAAACAAACAAACAACACCCCAACAAACAACTCACACCAAATGATTTCAAGCAGATAAAGCAAATAAATTTTCTTCCAGTTTCTTTGTTGAAAATTACAGCAGTTTCACGAGACAGTGAGTTGTCAGTGGACGACAGTAGTTATTGATGCTTTTAAATAAATGCTTACCTTCATATGCAGTTGTGCAAGTCACAATGGCCGCTATGACAGCAAGCAAACTGACATTGGTAGCTGATCTTAGCATCTTAAACACAGGGAAATATTGTTCAGAGTATCAGAACATACAGCAGACGCCACTATCCTAAAAATATATCGCAGAATGGGGTTTAAAGATTGGAAATTACACGATTCAAATCGAAATTGAGTTGCGCTGGTTCCTGGTGCACTGTAGGTGCGTGTAAACAATGCGTCATGTATGGCAATACACTGTAGATTAATTATTAAGAGACTACGAGCTGCGTAGTGTTCAATTCAGAGTCCAAAGACTAGGTCGATTTGGTCATTTTTAGTTTTTAGACCTTTTCCCCATTGACAGTCGGTGTTAATAAATAACTTTTGTTTAACCACATGAGAGTATCGCGTAGCTAGTGACAGGCTGTACCACTCAACCTGAAAGTGTCCAGAAAGGGAGAAGTTGTTGAAGTTGCAACGGTGTTTTAGCTGGATTGTCAAAGTATCAAGACTTTGAAATGCCTATACCATTTGTTTTAAAACAAGTCCTACACACAAACACTTGCGTTGGTTGTAGTGCGATCGTGTACCGTACGGGTGCCGTTGGAGGGGGTATTCGGGTTTCTTTGCGGCACTATATCTTGGCAAACTTCAACTTGGTATCCAAGTTTCTTCGCGTATTACTATGCACTATCTTGGCAAACTCTAACTACACCAGAAGCTACAAGACCACAACAACAAAACAAGATGAACTCAATTTGTACAGATTAACCTGACTAAGTCAGTTTATTTTCTTACAAAATTTGCAAAAACAATACAAAACAAAAGTGACATAACTGTGAAGTTGAAAACCAGTACACTGCTGAATGGAGCTGGTACAACCGATCCGTCGATTGTGACCAGCCCATGAACGCAAATGAAGTGGAAATATTTCTACTCGAGGTACACACCAACATTATGTGTCGTTCTAACTTGTGTTTAATTAAAAATATATATAATTTTAAAAAAATTGTTTAAGTGGTTCCAACAACCATGCAGGGAAAAAAATCACATAAAATCGTACAAAAATAACTTCTCTATATAATTGCATTAAACAAAGGCACTACGGTGTTTCATTCAGTTGCTTAAAAAAAGAGAGCATCATGCAGGGAAACAAATCACATAAAATTGTACAAAAATACCTTCTCTATATAATTGCATTAAACAAAGGCACTACGGTGTTTCATTCCGTTGCTTTAAAAAAAAGAGAGAACATATCCATTAATGTTACTCTGTGAAGGGTAGGATCACATAATAAAAAAAGGTTCACACCAGCTCTGTACAAAAACAGCTGATGTGATGGTAGGCATTCCGCCATTATTAGCTTCCATTGGTTTAGAAAACTGCTATTTATATTCTTCCTCGTGTTTATCTCACTAGACACGTTGCATGCCATTCAATGGTTGATAATGTGTCTACGGGAATATCTGGAAATACAACTTGTTTGAACTCAAATATTTGTAAGCACAACGTCGTATGAAATTCGTACACAAGTAAAACTAATAATTAATGTTGGGCATGTTTGGCAATTTCCAATCATCCTTGCAATTCATGTCCAACATGTGCTGACTTCTACCACTCTGACCCCATTCACATGACGCCGTAAATTGTCTCGGTTGCGCCATTTGTGGAGTCTGTGTGTCCACTCTCAAAACTCCCAAAGACTGATTCGAACCAGATTCTGGGTCCCAGAAGGACTAAACCAATTCTGGGTCAGGCTGACCCGGAAAGCTAGTGGTAAAACAAAATTGAATTTTAACTCGGATTATGCGCAATGTTTGTCATTTTGACACAGATTTCCGGGACCCAGATCTGAATCAAATCTGACCCGGAAGTTGTAGTACTTCGAGGTGCTCATGTTCCGCGCACCACATTATTATTTTTACGTGCAGTTTTACTCCCAAAATGGCGGACCATGGGTACACTTTAGCTGCATGTGACGTCAGTGAACGAGCCTCGTGAATTTGCCTGGTCGACAAAAAAGCTGGGTTACCAACAAAATTGCGCATCAGGAAATGAAGTGTAAAGGAAAATGCGGGGAGCCAGTCATCACCAAATGTACATTATAATAACTAGTTTTAGTTTAGATGGCTTAAGTGAATTGTGTGGCTATAGCAATTGTGTGGTCTTCCACAAGTGTTATTAACATCTAAACTTTTTATGGTGAATATTAATTAATTGGTTTATATAAAACATATGGCATTTATCAATTTCAGTTTTCATAATTAAATCGATTTCCAATAAAGGATATGCATTGTTTCGTGTATTAAACGTTAAAAATAAATGAATTCTTTCAAAATGATTATCTAAAACTTCCTTCTTTTTCCTACCCCAAAAAGGTAAACCTTTAACATTCGCATCCTCCAACACCTCAGATATACAATTCAGGTTGAAGGAAATATTTACATACTGTATCTTTAAATATAAGCTCAACGGAAACAAAATGTATACACCGTGTCAAAACAAATACAAAATCTCTCTACCCTTTGTTAAGTTCTGTCGAAAAATGTATGTACATCATTAACCCGACCACCGAGAAAGACAACTTTACACTCGCATGTATTTACAACCAATACATTCTTTCGGCACAGCTATATTCTACAATATTCAATAAAGCATACTTCGTGAATATCTACCGAAATTGTCATTTCACAATATCCTTCAAGATTGTATTTCTGATGTTTTTGTTTTTGTTTTTTTAGACTATAGGCCTTGTCCGAATTGGCGGCTACGGCTACATTTGCGGGTCTTAATGCGTTGAGGTATAGTACGGTCCTTAGCAACACCCTTAGAAACAGTCGTAGCCGTAGCTGTAGCCGCCAAGAAGGGTGTGTCCAAGGACATCAACCTTCTTTTGTGACTTGGTCTGTTTCAATGCGAAGTTTCATAAGCACAATGTGCCCCATGACAAGCTGTATGCTTATACTCTTTGCTTGTATTGAACTACTATAAATTTGTCTTTTCTTGTTTCGAGTACCGAAACTAATGTTTAGTTGAGTTGAAATGTTAAACACTAAATACCATAATAACAATGTCAAAGGCACATTTGATTTGTCAATTTGGAAAGTTAAGTCAGCCTATGTACAGTATAAATATCCTGTAGTCAAGTCAATGCGTCACACGAGTGCGTATCTGCGGCACGCCCAAAGTTTCCACTACTTCCGGCTCCAAAGCTGGCATACGTTTAATTTTACCCCCAAGTCACCAATCTTTATCGCTCATAAGCATTTCTTATGACACCTTTTTATCTATAAAAAGACCTTAGCCTTTGAAGAACGTAAAAGCCAAGTCCAACTATTAAACACTTATTGCATGAATCATCAAAGAAACTAGCTCAATGCTTTTCCTATGGGCATCTTTCTGGTATTCAGTTGAGCCCGTTGATGTGAAGTGGACGTGGCTTACAGTGGAATTACGTCACACTTACGAACAGGACAATTTGTGTCCATTAATGTGGCTCTTTAATGCCCCACAATATACAATTACAAATATTAAAATCTTCCAATACACTGGTACCACAGACTGCCACAAAGTACCATACCATCCAGACTATCATTGGGTGCATGGAATTCTTCAATTTGTACAGCTGGTAATATGGAAACCCCGTGACTTGTGTACTGTGGACTTATCTCCACAGTCTCTCATGTGGAATTTTGTGATAAGAGCCAGTTGGGCAGGAGAGTGCACTGGTAAAAAAAAACCATCGCAAAAAGGAATTAAACAATTTTTGTATTACATACTGGGAAACCAAAACTCCCAATATTAGATTAACTGCATCGTACACATTCACTAAAAAAACAAAATTCAACCCTCCTACTGTCTGACCATTCTATATCATTCACTGGGGTTTTGAATGATAAAAAAGCTATGTCGGCGAGCAATATAATACAATGTGGTGAATGCATCTACACGGCACAAGAACCCACCATTAAAGCTGAATTTTCACTGACGACTTCGGAATTATAATCCAGACTCACACAGCACATTCTATGCAGGAGTTCCAGGCACTTCTTGCAGTACCTCGTGGTGTCCCTCTTGGCAATCTTCCTGACAAAGTCTTTGGCCTCAACGTACCGGGCAAGACTCTCCAACATAGGATGGATACTACTATCCAAAATGTCATTTGTTGTCAATGGCTCATCATAGAGTCTTCCCAGACATCGATGACCCTTAAAGCCTTTGCCCTGATCTTCTGTCAGCTCTAATGCAGTCGCGATGATGTCGGTCATGTCTCGTTGAGATGAGCAGTTTAGCTCTATTTCAAGGGATCGTCTTAGACTAATATTTCCAAATATGTCTTTAAGTGTTGTTGAACACGCCTCATCCAGGGTAACGTTGACAAATTCTAAAAGGAACAAAATTATTTCAATTGTATTATTTCATGTTTTTTTCCGAAGGGAACACGTGAAAGCAAGTGATGTTGACTGTAATGCAATGTTCTTTATACTTTACTGCTGAGAATGCAATACATATACTAGTGGGCAGCACCAACAGTTGAACAAGAAACATGCTGTACTTCATCTTGATTCCATTGAAGTATGTCAACCGTCAGGCAGAACCTAAACTTTTAACAATGTTACCAGTGCTGAATCTTACTGTGATTCAAATAAAAATATGTTCCCCAGAAAGCAGTCACAACAGTCCAAACAACAATGCTGCACCTTCAAATACAGTGAGTCTACAAACACTCAACCACTTAAGATTCTAACCCCATACATTGGTGGGCTGTCTTTGCGCCTTACCTTCAGTGTCGATTTTGCCCTGTGTAATGCATTCAAACTGCTGACTTGCAGTTACTCTACCAGCCTTGTAAGGATAGACCAGGTGTGGAATCATCACACCTGGGAGTTGCACCTCATCTAATCCATTAGTTAGCATCCAATTTTCGACTGAATTACAAGGGTTGAAAAGACATGCACAAAGTTGCAGAGCGTTGCAGTTGATCCCCTTCAAACCTACAACTGTCACCGTCTTGTTTTGATGATCTAACCGAATATTCAATGATGCATCTATGGAAATGACACATACACAAAAATAAGTAAACCTACAAGGAAAGTGATTTTTTTTAAGTAATGAAAAGGCAGTGCATGCATTGCACAGCACTTTTTTTCAACACACTTTTTTCCCAAGTTTGTGTAATTTAGTGATACAAATCTATAAGGCAATTTACCAGTAGCGCCTCTAATACAGAAAAGCAACTCTCGCTGAAAGTACATGAACCCAGTATTTGAAAACAAATGGGCTGACATGATGCTGATCACTCGTATTAACAATCTGTATGATTAGAGTACCCATTTACTCCTTGGTGATGAGAAGCAATTCAAGTTTCAGGTATTTTATTCATGTTCTTTTGTTTGTGTGTGATTTAACCTTCTTGATGTGTTATGGCCTTGCGGTCTTGCGCGCCGGACTCAAGTTCTGGTGTTCTGATCAGCAGAGTGTGAGTGTGAGTCCCGGTCGTGACACTGGTGTCCTTAAGCAAGACAATTAACCATTATTGCTTTATCCTTCTGGGCCCAATTTCATAGAGCTGCTAAGCACAACAATTTGCTTAGCATGAAATTTCTTCCTTGATAAAAACAGGATTACCAACCAAATTTCCACGTGATTTTCAGGATAAGAAAACAACAGCTGACTACCAGTAACAAGCAATATGCAACACAATATGCAATTTGGTTGGTAATCTTGTTTTTATCAAGGAAGAAATTTCATGCTAAGCTAATTTTTGTGCTTAGCAGCTCTATGAAATTGGGCCCTGACGGGACATCAAGTAGTTGGTCCCGGTATTATGTAATGCATGTAAAGGAACCTAGTACACTTAAAGCTAGGAGGAGCTTCACCCAGTGTTTTCTGGCATGGTTGGCAGCAGATTGTACCACAGCACCTTGTAAACCCTAACATGGTGCTACATAAACATGAGTCACATATTCATAAATTTGCATACCTTTCCTAAAAGTATATAATAATTTGGTTTTACCCTTACACTGATTTGTAATAAGCACTGTATACTCAGTACTTTCCCCGAGTTCTGTGATAAAAAATGGAATTCGAACGCACGACCTTTGCATTACTAGAGCAGATGTTTTACCACTAGACCACTGAGCTAGCACGATGGCTAGAGGCATGTGCGAATCCTTAGCAGCGGGTATCGCAACAATGAACATCTGTTTCCTAAAAGCACTGAGTGAATGTCAGCGCCATGAGCGTCCATCTGTGATGATACCAACGCTTTACAAAAGGTCTCATCATCAATATTATTATTATTGTCAACGTTCACATGACAGAAACTTACATGTTTAACCCTTACTCCCTTGGCTTACTTGCCTGCTGTACAGGTGACCTCAATTCAAGATCCTCCTCTCCTATGTCACTTCACACAAATGTGTTTGGACTAAGATAAGACTGGAATGCCTCACCCAGTGATAAGTGATAAGTGATGAGCAATTTGTATTTGGGCTTACAGCCCTCAGTCCTTCTGAATGCTTAATTTCGGCAAAGAGGATGGCAGGGTATGGGTTGTGATGAGACCTTGAAACTTTGCAAAGCTTTTGTGACAGAAATCCAAAATTTTAATGAAACATAATCTCATTGCACTTCTTTCAGGCCTTACCCCTATATCTCAATTACATTTTTAGACTCTTCAATGGAACCAAACCATTAATTTACTGGTTCCAAAGTTTACTCCTGTGTGTACCCACCCCCCCCCCACGAGAATACTTACATTTTCTGACAGATGATACAATCTCATTGCCTGCAGAGGACCGTTTATTCCTGCATATTATCTTTCTCCACACTTTGAATGAAGCATACAGGAATATCAGCACCAGAAAAATCCCATTAGCAACGAGCAACCCCAACCATAGAAATTCTGAGAAAAACAAACAGACCAATAAAACATTACAACTGAAAGTGCTGAGAAATTTAAATGAAAAAGATTTAGATTAACATTTTTAAAAACTAGGCCTACACTATTTGAATAGATAAAAAAGTCATGCGCCTTCATTTAACCTATTTCAGAAAACAAATCTGCCAGTGAACTCAACCTTGAACCAAGTTGAAATGGGAGCCTAGTTTGTTTTTTTGTTAGGTTTTATTTAGTCTGTGATGATCACGTTCCAATAATGACTTTGTCTTACACAAGGGGATTCAGTATTATAAGTTTTTAATTCACATCAGTTTGTCATTACCTTTAGTGGGATTTGTTGTAGGTACCACTTGAGATGTGCTGTTATAGGTTCTTCCTGAAGTAATTGAAACAGTATCTGCAAAAGAAAAGACGATTTCTTTTTTTATAAATCGAACTGTTTTATGGAACTCTATGCAACTTGGTTTTTTGTGTGTGTATGGTTCTATTGTTAAAATAATTGGGTTTGTCATCCAATGCGGTTGTGTTATGATTCCATTCAGTGTGTTTTCCCACTGAACGTTTTAATTGATTCCCCTACCCCAGAGCTGCCAACATTTGCATTTTGCAATCACGGAGACTTTGTACAACAATTTTATATATATATATATATGTATTTTTTTTTATGCAAGTCGCCAGACACACAAGGCCTGAAGGCCACTTCAAGGTGTGGGCTACAATCAACTCTTTTTCCAGGGGCCGTTGCCACCTACTCCTGGGGCTGAAACAGGGTTACCCCGTTTACTACAGTCCATACGGATGAAGGCTTGGGTATCATCCATCAGAAGCCTGGCTGGTAGAGCAGAAAGCACTACCTCCCCAACTTTACGAAGCAATCATGGTTAAGTGTCTTGCTTAAGGACACAAGTGTCACGACCGGGACTCGAACCCACACTCTGCTGATCAAACACCAGAGCTTGAATCTGGTGCTCTTAACCGCTAGGCCATGACACGCCACAATCAGGGAGATGATTGGAATTACAATCAACATAATAGGGAAAAAGGTTTCCATAATCAGGGCTATTTTTTAATTTATTCATCAGAACATGGAAAGATTGGTTTACTTGTTTGCAGGATCACTGGATCAGAATAACAACAAACCATTGGGCGTGTCATGGCCTAGCGGTTAAGAGCACCGGATTCAAGCTCTGGTGTTTGATCAGCAGAGTGTGGGTTCGAGTCCCGGTCGTGACACTTGTGTCCTTAAGCAAGACACTTAACCATGATTGCTTCGTAAAGTTGGGGAGGTAGTGCTTTCTGCTCTACCAGCCAGGCTTCTGATGGATGATACCCAAGCCTACATCCGTATGGACTGTAGTAAAGGGGGTAACCCTGTTTCAGCCCCAGGAGTAGGTAGCAACGGCCCCTGGAAAAAGAGTTGATTGTAGCCCACACCTTGAAGTGGCCTTCAGGCCTTGTGTGTCTGGCGACTTGCATAAAAAAATATATATATAAAAAAAAATTGGGTATGGTTAATGAGTGGTACTATCATGTGTGTCACACTTACCATAAGTACTGCCAATTGTAGTGGTCTCATACACAGTGGTTGAAACAGGTTGTGTTGTTCTGAGTTTGGTGACTGGTTTCAGTAATAAAACAAACATAAATTATTCATTAATTATTCACTTACTAGAAACACTATGGTCTAGATGTTGAGGTTTTGTTAATGCAATCAAAAGAGCACTTCAACGGCCACAGCTTTTTCTATAATGCATCAAGCAAATAATATCCAACAAAAATATATGAAGTCCTTTTCTTACAATTTTCGGTTTTACTTTCAATAAGTTGTTTAATCTGTGACTACAAGAAAAACATTTGTTTTTCCCACCAGAGCTAATTTCTGGAAAGTAAATGTTTAAACCGTCAGCAAAATCAGCCATTTTACAGGTTTTGGCAAGATTATATGCAGTTTAAAAAAATGCTCACTTCAGTACATTGGGTTCAATCTAGGATCAAAATGTGAAATAATATTATTTGGAAAGGTTAGTTTTTTAACTACACATTGTGGTGCTCGATGCTTGAAAAGGTCAACATTTCAAGTGTTACATCCATTATAAACAAAGAGACATAAATTCTAAACATGACTAGGAATACCATTTACAAAATAATTAATAACAAATAATGTTGTATGTCAAACAAAGTTTTTAAAGTCCAATAAACTTGATTTACTGGGCAGCTAGGAACTTGAAAATATGCAAAATTAGTTTTGTAAAAATTCATACAACTCTCTTAACATTGGGGAGGTTTGGATGTGGTCAAAAATAAAGCACGCCATCAAATGGTACCTTCTAATTCACGAACAAGTTGCACTAGTGTGTGAAGCTCCTTCGGATACACTCAAACTTGTATATTTTGAACTTATTTTGGGTTCTCTTAAGTTATTAGAGAAGATCAACCCTTTAATAAAATGGACAGGTTTCAACATTAACAGCCATCGAGATAGCGCAATACTGTGTCCATCCCCCCACGCGATAACAACCATCAAGTACTGTTTGTCGTCTATATACCACAAATTATGAAATAAATTATGAAAATATAAACACAATTTTAAAAGAACCTTTCTTTCCCTCTTTCAAGAAAAGTCATTGAAACTTCTACCTTTTGGTTTCTTGACCTTTTGACACAGCGTATCATTTGCTCGAGGATGGCTCCCTAGTCCCAAGTATGAACTGCATATCTTAGGGCAGAACCCGTATCGAATACACGGCTTGTAGACCATAAGTCTTCCTCTTTGATCGACATCAAACGGGTCCTCTGGGCAGTAAGAGCATTGCACACACTGGGAACCTAGGCAAAACTCTCTGGAGAAAGTAAAAAGGAAAATGGTTTGTGTAGAGAAAATTGCATTTATTTATTTGTTTATTTATTTAATCTTGTTTAACCCGGGTAGCACCATCAGTTATCAAAGAACCCCCCCCCCCCCCCCCCCCCCGGGGGTCCTTGGGTCGCATGTAAAAAATACATAATTACAGAGTACAATAAACTAAAAACTAAAAAGGGTTTGAACTAAACCTAAAAACCATTTAACGTAACACACTCTCTGAACTTCAAATCTTACAAACAGTTTTTGCAAATTTTGAGACATATTTTGTCTCCCAGTTCCAAGAAACACGTGCTTCAGTCCGCTAATATTTCAACCTTGCCAGATTTCATTTTACTTACACCAATCCAACAGCACAAATGCCAATAACAAGATGTGTCGGGAGTACATGTATGAGGAGATGATGAAGAATGCTGGAGAAAAACCCGAAGGGAGCCCCCCCCCCCCTCCCACACACACAATGAGGTAGGGACTGAAATTCAAAGTGGAATACAGTCGCCAAGTACCACAGTCACAAAGCAGAGATTGTAGAGTAGCCCAACTTGAATAGGCTGATGCAGTAAGGCCTTTAATGCGGTACCAGTTCAGGAGGTACCAGTGACCGCGGACCAAATGAGACACCGAAAATGTGCACTGACGACATGTACTTACCCAAGCCAGAGTCTACACTTAGAATTGCATTTCTCCTCCTGCGAGTCCATCACAAGTATTTCTGAAACACCCATTCTAGACATCATTAACAGGAACAGTCCTTCCAAGATGACCTGTAAAAATAAAACAACAAGAATAAGATTACTGTTTATTCTTGTAACATGTAAATGCATACAAATATTAAGGTGGAACAATTTGCCAAACATCATCAAAATTGCTCCAAATTATCTCTTTAAATTGATTTATAATTGCTCATTTCTTTTGTAAAGCACTTGGGGACATTTGTGTGAGGAGCTATATAAGTAACGTTTATTATTTTGTCAATATTGGAGCCCACATTTAAACTTTGATTGTGCTGTTCTTCTCCGAATCAAATCAATGCCAAAATGCTGCATGAAGAACAAAAATGTTCAACCTTTTTTAGTGAGATTTGAATATCGACCCGTTGCATATGATGTCACAAGCCCAAAATAATCCCCTCACTGACGTAAATGAACAGCTATCATTGGCTGAGAGGCGTGGGCTGTGTGTACACCACAGTTGCAACTGTTTGGCTTCACAGATGGCAGCCAATGCAAGGGGTGCATTGAATTCATAATTAACCAAGGAAACAGGCTGCCCTTAAGTTCACCTCTGATTGGCCAAAAGAAAAGTCATCTTTCTTGCCTGAGAATTGTAATAGATGCGGGATTGATCAGAAAGATATCGTTTCACTCCTTGTTTTCATTCACGTTATCACATAAGCTGTGTGACTTGTACATGTGTACCATCGGTTTTAACAGGGAGTGATTTAGCATTATCATTTTATTCTCGCTATCAATGCCTATGTGACCGGCTCTAGTCCCAATAGACCTTTATCATGGTGCAGCTATCTTGATTTTCTCCCATTCAACTCAATGTAACCAGACCGAGGCTGGAAGGAAAAATAGTCTGGTACCTTTTTTGTACAGTGAATATTAGCATCCTATACTATTACTGGATACAGGGAACATGACCAAGATGGTGGCAGCATGATAAAGGTCTATTCCTTCTACTGTCCAATTACCAAAGTGAAGGACTCATCAGAAGGACTGGGGCCAGTAGACCCAATCACAGGGTCGGCAGAGCAATCGTATACAAGTCCAAACAATTTGGTGTGAAGTGATACAGGAGAAGAGGATATGGTTGAATTGTGTCACATGCTAGCCAAACTGCCTATTTTATAAGCAGAGCTAGTACAAGTATAAGTACTCGACCCCCCCCCCCCCATTTTTTTGTTTGAGGGGGGGGGGGCATTCCAGCAATGGAAAACACAAGATTTAGATGGGTTTTAACATGTTTAAAGTTGAGTTACCGTGGACCACTATGCTGACATACCACAGTGGAGAACAATTACATCAACAGTAGCTAACACAGTAGGGAAGATAAGCAGGAAGTACTTGGTTGGAAATACAACTGTTATTATGTCCTTGTTTGTTTCGACCTTGTGTACACATCTAGTGTAGCAGGATATACTACTTGACTTGTTGACATGAACTATTTGATCTAACACTGAACTTGGAGATGTGACTCACAATATGTTCACCCTCATCCAGACAAGAGCATTCTGGGAGAATGTTTTATAGGGTTCTTTACCTTGCCCTATGCTCTTCAAGGGGCCCACTGGCTTCGTTGGGCTATTTGGGCTACAAAATAGACTAAAATATGACTCCAAAGGTCTTCCAGGAATGGAGAAGAACAGTTCCTTAAAAAAAAAAATCAAATTTTTAGGTTCTTGAGTATTTTTCAAAAAACGAAGGTCACGTGATTTATCCGAAAGAAAAAGTTAGTTAGTTCGGAGTTAGTTTTACTTCCAGCCGTATAAAAGTAAATTACTGAACCAAGTTTAAATCTGTTTTTTACAATTATTCATGAGTATTTGACAAAAAAGACTATGTTTTCAGATTATTGATACAATTTGTAAATAACTTGATGAAAAATCTAACGTGAGATTCGCATTCAAAAAGTCCGTGCAACCGAAGTGTTTTACGGCGCACCAACGTGGGAGCTAGCGGAAGCGTAAACCTTGGGGCATATCCCGTACAGCCGGTGCCGTGTCTCGTGGGACCAGAGAGACAAACCCCGGGGCATGAACTCCCCAGCTTGCCGGTCTAGCTGTGAGCTTGGGAGATTGTCAGAGGTGTAGGGAGCCAGACCAACAATTACGGGGTTTTTTTAACGAGGGTTTTACTCTGATACCCCTAGCTATTATCCCCTAACTATTGTAACGTGTTGCCTGCGCTACACACGCGGGACGACGACGGGGAACATTTATCCCATACAGCTGGCTTCCCCTTTGGATTTATCGTGTTTTTTAAACTTTTCGTTGGACCACCTTCTGGGTGTTACTGTTTTTCCTTGCGAGGTTTTTTGTACCGATCCTTGGATGTCGAAGAAACGTTCTCCATTGCAAGTAAGGTTGTCCAGTACGTCGTGTACACAGAATACAGGTTGGGGTGCGTTTTTCGCGGTCGCAACCAATAACTGTTTCAATGGCAAGTTCAACCAGAACAGTTATTGGTTACGACCATGATCCGACTTCGACTAGGACTGACGTCCGTTTATGTCTTTTTTTTATTTACACGTGAATTTGTGCTTGATGGATATGAAGTCTGGATCTTCATGCCTCGCCATTGTTATAATTAATACATAAACAGAGCACCAGTCTACTTAAAACATTGCGCAACATTGTCACGTAAACTTGACAGTTGCAACGGCTGGAAAAGCATATAAGCTGACCTTTGACCGCGTTTGTTTTTTTCACATTTTTCGTTAACTACGTGATATTTTGATGACAATTTTTTTTAAAACAACCATCTAAAAATTATTGTCTGTCATTCCACATCACTAAATTAGGTAAACAGTAAACTAGTGTGTCCCTTTAATAATCAGGTGATTAGAAATATTAAATAAATCGTTTTGTTTCCATCTCACTCAGTACAGTACATCATACATGTACTTCCATCTCAGTCTTGGCACGCAAGTGGCGTGTCACGTGTCACTGTCGAGTTACTCTAGCTTAGATGGGCTGGATATGGTCAAGCAATCAACCTTCGGTTTTATCTACACATATAATTATTATATAATTGATATTTACATGAGAGTTTTAAATGGACATCACCTCAGAGAGTAAAAATTACCACCCATAAACAAAAAAGAACAAAGACACACCATATAATATTATAGTATAGCAGAGACAGAGTGCAACAGTTGAATGACTACATCACATGACAGTGCTGTCGCGGTCACTGCGTCAGTGTCAGTTAGTTAGTGTACTCGCAAATGTAACGTGTGTTCCCGTTTTACTTTTTTTTAGTATAGTATTATTAGTAATGCCAAAATGGCCCACTGCCAACGGTAGACACATTATCAGATAATCTGTTTACCCCCCAAAATGGTTCTCTTAGTCTTACCATGGTCTTGTTGACCTCTCTTACATGACGAGAATCGGTTTTAAAAATCCGCAAAAATGTTGCTGGAAAGTGCCATTGATTAGGACAGGAAACAAAAGTAACTGTAGATCGTGTATAACATGTATGTACATGCGTATTTTCTCTTTCATTTCCGGCATCATTGTATACCGCCCTCTGTTGTTGATTCTTCCTTTCCCCTTTTTTCTTTTTTGTTGTCACGACCTTGCGTGTTGACTCAATCGGTCTTAATTTTAAGACGTCGGTTGAAATCACAGTGAAGTTATAAATGAATACAAACTACAATATTGTATAAAATGAAATAAAAATATTAACACTAATTTTGGATTCGGCATGTTTCGTAACTTTGGGTTGGGGCATCTGCAGAGGTAGTAGAAGTAGGCCTAGGCCTTTAACTGTGTGGATTGGGTGACACCGGATAAAACAAAAATCATGATGGTGGTGCTGGATCCACTTAATCCTTGAATCTTCTGGAGACTGTGTTCCTCCCATTTGACAAAGCCCGAATCAAAATCGAAGGTGCCCAAAGAAAATTGTGCCTTGGGACATTCTTCAGAAGTGCAGAGTATCTCTGATTGTTTCTGTGGCCAGTTTGTGTCTGTTCCATAAAACTGTGAAGTTAACATTCGTTAAAAGGTACCCACATGAATCTGTATTGACCTTTGCACTGACCTCGCTATTTGAGAATCAAAATAAAAACAATTCAAAATTTGGTGCGTTACCGTGCGCATCACGCCTATTCATTGCTGCACAAACTCACAGGGAATCGGACTCCCAAAATGGCACAACCAAGATTTAGACCTCTGGGTACCCACCTGTGTTTGGCAGATGCTGATTGGTGCGTTTCCTTGACACTCGCTCTCTGGTGGCTCAGAAAAGAAGAGGTTCTGGGCAACCTGGCAGGAATCTGGCAGAACCCGAAGTCTACATGGGATTGAGACTTTCTCATCGGGGCCATCTAATTGGGGTCAAATCTTGGAACCACACACACTCCTGTATATAAAATTATTGTCCAAAGAGATAAATGGCACTGCGTAAATTATTTTGTTTTGCAGACAGTTCAGAAATGAGAAACAAAGGTGAATTTTGGGGTTCTATATTTCATTATCAGAGGAAGCCTTGAGAATGGAAACTTACAGGCCTTCTTTTTCCTTTCAATAGCTACCCATTTTGTACGTTGATTGATTAGCCGGAAGTATAATGTGCAAAATGCGCGCCAGGTTAATTTACTAAAGCGAGCCCTGCTATGATATTCCGGAATCTACGATGAGTGCAGCGTGCTCGCTTTTGCAGACAATTTTTGTCTGATGGAAAAACAAAATGGAATGTTAACGTTTTTAGTTTAGATACCAACACAATAAATCCGTCTTGAACCGTGGACTGACGTTGAATGCGGCAACTGTATTTCGCTCATGGTATGCCATTATGGGAATCTTAGGCCGTGTCCGAAACGGCGACTTCGGCTACAGCTACGGCTAGATCGCGCGCTAATAACACCATGCACTTCCACCAAGTGCAGTCAGCGATGACTATATAAAAAATATAAAAAAACAACAACAACATTGTTATAACAATTTCTGGTGTTAAATGAAGAAACCTTCATGGTTCTGTAACCCATACGCCCGAAGATAAAAGAAAATAGAGTTGAAGAAGTTTCAATTTAGATGGGGTGGGGGAGGGGGGACCCCAAACTCGAGAAACCCACGCAACCACGATATAGCTGCGATAAGCACAAAAAGTAGCTGAGCACAACAAAATTGTTGCTTACAAGAATAAGGTTACCTTTGCTTTATAACAATTGAGCAATATCAAGCAGCTTTATGAAATTGGGAATGAAAACCCAATGCACATGCAACGGTTCTTGTATACGAAGCGCGCTTATCAGGGGTCCAGAGAAGTAAACGGCAAAGCCAAAAGCCACCCTGAATTCCCACCGAGAAAGTAATGTCTGCTTTTCCTTCATGTCTCACCAATGATGTTTTTCAACTACTGATAATGTTTCTTCTGTATGATGGCCTTGAAGGGTCATCGCAAATTGCAGATTATCATTCTCCACAATGTATACAGCGTACGCGATGGTCGTTTTTATTATTACGGTAACTTTATGGCACTCCCCGCCTCCCACAGAGCAAGATACGCCAAGCCTCATTACTAATATTTTCCAAACCACAACTTGTCTGTAAATGAAAACATTTAAGCTCACCACCCACTCACTCACTCTCACTTTATTCAGATAGGCCGAAGGGGCAGAGAGATATAGCAGCCTCAACACACTTTCTCCACAACTACTCGATCTTAAGCTGTCCTCGGCAGTTTTTTCAAAGCTCGTGGCTTTTGTTTATTATCTATTATCACGTTAGACTAGTCCTCTGTCTTTATCCGCAAGGATAAAGACAGGCACTGATTTTACAGACACAATGATTGGACAAACTTGCAGTGACGTAAGCTTTCCATATCTGTGTTATGATTGGTCCGAGGTGATGTAATTTTGTCATATATTAATTTTGGTTTTACCCTAAAATTTTGTCACCTGGTACTTTCGATCGTCTGAATGCAGCGTGCGCATAATGGATGAACATCATCCCCATGTAATGTTGTTTTATTCACTATGTAATGTGTACATGTACGCAAAAATTGACTGCGAATCCCCGTGTTATGAATGCGAGGTCAAAGGTTCATCTTGGAGCATCCGG
This sequence comes from Pisaster brevispinus, assembly GCA_023634235.1. NCBI lineage: Eukaryota > Metazoa > Echinodermata > Asteroidea > Forcipulatida > Asteriidae > Pisaster > Pisaster brevispinus. The sequence continues at coordinate 16,672,000 of JAMKCF010000005.1, read as the reverse complement.
TCAGGAGCCTCGAAGTGTGACGTCAGATGGCCGCTCGTGCACGCTGCTATAAGTAGTCGTATGCGAGTCCATTTCCCACGAGGGGGGCGTTATAGTGGCAAACGAGAGTCAGAATGTTGATGTTTTTTTAATTAGGGAATTGTTCAAACTCACATCTCCTTTAATCAAATCATACACAGTAAAGGGAAAGTACGGAAACCAGACCCATGACCACCAACAGCCGGAACAGGAAGTTTGATCTGTGTAACACACTACTGAATGAGAGTCCGGAATAAACAATGAGTGTAGCTACACATCCTACACCTACGTTGTCATTGAATAGTGGCGCTCGCCTAATTGCCTGACCCAATATGCCACCATATTGCTACCTTTGCTGTCCTGTTGAGACCTGAATACTGCGTCGGTACAAAATCCCTCCGGCTGGTGTTGTCTTCGGAACGCATGTAAGTACGTTGGGTTATTGACTGTGTCACATTACTGTTGCTGGTGAACAGAACTTGTTAAAATGTTCTCTATCTAGCTTAACATGTCCACTATGGAAATATAACAATAATTGTATTATTAATAAAAAAAATATTGTTTGTAGTTTCAGGCTTTTGTTGATTGCTTTGTTCTTTTGTATATAGATGAACTATTTTAAGGTTAAAATTACACATTCTGGTTGTGTTACGATTCAAAATAAGTATGTGCAACCTATTTCTTGGACTAGGTAGAATACAGTATTTCAATAACCCATGTTTTGGCATGGAGGATTTTGTTTTTGTTTTGTGTTTTGCGTTTGAGATTGCCGTTACTTATATTTTTGGTTGCTGGTGGTGTTTATGGGTTTTTCGGATGGGGGTGTACAGACCACGCCTATTTCACCAGTTTATGGTTTTATTGTTTATTACTAGTTTTATGTGCGCTTTCATCGTACAGGTTTTCTTCGTGTCTACCTGATTCGGAGTAATGTACGGTGGGTGAGAGACGCCATGCCCATTATGAAAGCTTGTTGTTGCTGCAGTGTGCGAGCTGGAAGTATTTTCACGGGGGTCTTTTCAATGGTTAGTGAGCAAGAAACAAGCCTTTGAGTACGCTTTTTGAGTTTTCAAGTATTACACAATATCCCATATTTCTTATCACATCCCACTGCATGATGGCCAATGGGTTTTCCTCGACAGGTGTGCACGCACTTAAAATAGTCACAATGCGGAAAGAAAGCCAAATTAAGTGACACGTCGATACGACTGAATAAGAACGTACACAACTTCCTAACAATATACGTGTACATACATGTACCATGCATCTACAGTACTAGGCTCTTGATATGAAGGTACAGGTTCCAAAGTCGTTAAAGGGGTTACATCTGCCCAAAAATTGAAGACGTAGTCAAAACTATCCATAGGCATTAGTTGTATTAGACTACACTCAGAATATCCTAAACTGGAAGGTAATTGAGGTGTCCACTTGATGAATAATATTCCTTTCTGGTTATACTGTTTCTGAGTGAGTACTTTTTGCAATTTGGGAAGCCCTAGAGCCTAGTCCTACAGGCTAAAAGCTTTGCTTAAATACGAGACATAGACTGCCATGGCCTGAGAAATGACCGAGACTTAGAGCTTGGCTGCACTAAAGTTAAAACTGATCTAACGTCAACAATATTAACTGGATTCTGAAGTTGATTATCCAACCACATAGGCTATTCGCATATCATAAGAAAAACTGTTGCTTGTCCGGACTCGTCCCCAGCGTCATACGTACGTTTAAAGTACCAATTCGACATGAAATTACAAGCTTACTCATCATAAGCATTATTTTGTCCCTGAAAAGCGGAATACTATTATATAATACTTCCATCTCTTTCCCAGGTGACGTCATTGTCATGGGCGGCATGGGGTGTTTATAACTTGTTCGTCTCTGGAATTTTACAAATGGAATCGGGTGAGTCAGCAAGGATTGTGGCGGATGAAGCGGGGTTAATAATGAAGAACATAATTGTGTACAAGTGCCACCTTTTAAAAATGCCGTAATGCATCTTGGGAAACCAAGTACAGGTAAACATTTAATCAAGCTGCCACGATGGACACCATGCTGTAGTTCACCATGTAAATATGCCAGGTGTTATGGCTATGTATCGCATTGTTTCAAAATCAGCACGCCATGATGGTTGCTGGTGTTGCTTGAACTCGGATTTCACCCAGAATCCTTTGCGTGCCGATCATGCGCATTAGGGACATGCAATATGGGCTATCAAAATAAAATACAAATCAAGTTTACTGAATGGATGATCAACCATTTATGGACTTAATAATATTCTCAACACAAAATGTCAGACAACTTTTCTGAGAACTATAGTAAACGTTTCATTCAAACTCTTTGAATACAGAGAGCACAAACTGGATTGATGTAAAAAGAAGAAGAAAAAAAATAATACAATAAAAACAGCTGGACCGAACAAAAACAAAAGAAAATTTCCCCTTTCGAAAAGACTCTTTTTTATGGAAATACCAAAGTTAAGTTGATAAACCTTTTGCAGATGGGGGTAATTGGTGTGACCAGTTTTACTGGATACAATGGGGTGTATTTTCTCTTCTTTTTCTTAGAAAAAAACTTTCATCCAGGTAATTGTTGACCAAAATTAACCCGTAACAGTAATGTTATTATCCTTTATCTTTTTGTACATTAAAACACCAGTGTCAGACGTTCCGCCATTTTATTACGGATATGCAGTTGGTGTCGGGTTGTGGATATTTCTGTGTCTCACATCGTTTTTTATGGTGGTGGGAGCTTGTTGTGTGAGTATCCTTATTTTAAATATGTCCACAGCGTCAAACTTAGTTCGATTTCCCTATATAGCGCCACCAAGTGTTTTCCCTCGAGACGACATAATATTTGTAGTTCACAGTGCGTTATGGGATCGTGCAGACGCATTTGGGATATTAATTGTACCAAACATCCGTTAAGCAAGCATAAATTGTTAAACCTTTCTTTTTTAGAAACTAAAAAATGTACACGGAAGTAATGTATATCAACCGCTAGACTGGTACCAGTACCATGTCTTCATCCGCCATCATAAAAATAAGGCACCGGTCTTTACAATTAAATGATTTTATTGGACAGGGACGCAATGACACTATAGGTATCTGTGTTAGGATTGTCCATAGTAAACCACGAAAGCACGCGATCAAAGGTTGTAGCGCACTAAGCACTCAAAGGGGGGGGGGGTGGTCTTTATGAAATCTGATGACGGAAGCTTCTACTGTTTATTAAGTATCTCAATCACCGTGAAAACTGTAAAAAGATAAATAACAGAAATAAAATTACCATTTAGGTTAAGTGACAATACAAGTGATAATACAATAATATCCATGATATAGTAAGCATCAAATAACAACATTTTCTCACACTTAAACACAATAAAAGGGGGCAACAAGTAGCAACAAATAACATCTGACGAAAGGATAAAGTTTTTAGTTTACAAGCCTGACGAATACTACATGGAAAAATGTGATGGCGGGAGGGCGCTATCGAATGTACACTTGACCTTCAGTCAACTGAACGCTAGCTTGCGCACATGCCGCCAATTACAAAGGTATTATGTTTGATACCTCTTCGCAGAGTATGCGTACTCTGTTTTGTCCGTCGATGGTTATGATTTGTTTGCTTGTTTTGATTTTGTCACATTATTGTCTTTCTATCTAACCTAAGACTACCTTAGGAGCCATGTATTTTGGTAAAATGTATGTAATCGGTGAACTATTCAGTGGGAACTAAAAGGAATTCGGATAGACGCGTTTAAGAAAAATGGCGGAGTTTGCATAATCAGAGCTACAAAAGCATTTGAAAGTTACCTGGTATGTCCTTGGTTTCCGTGACCCAATATCATGGCACGTCTTAACGCGAAATTTTGCGCTTATGGCCTATATGTACTTGCTCTACGAGTGCCATAAGCAAGGGCGTCGATGGGTGGGGGACGGGGGGGACATGTCCCCCTCACTTTTTAGACTGGAGGGGACAGCATATCAGATGTCCCCCTCACTTTTTAGACTGGAGGGGACAGCATATCAGATGTCCCCCCACTTTTTGATTGACTGTTCATTAGAAATATGCAACAAAATATAAAAATATACACCATTTTCTTGATTTAATATTTCATTACAATTTTTGTTTAAATAAATAGCGAATAAATGGTGAAATGTTTTTTCATTTTTATCTTTTTTTCTGATGGACCACGCGCAGAATGGTATTTTAGGCCTATTATGTTAGATGTATTTTTTCAAGACTTGCTCGCCCGTCCCCCCTACTTTTCAGTAGCGATCGACGCCCTTGGCCATAAGTAGCTCCATGAGATTGACCCTGCTTGCTTGCCCAGCAAGGTCGACTGGGTAATAGCTGTCCGCCTGTTTCCTAAAGTAGCCGGCAGCTCCTCTCCTCCTTAAGGATTTAAGTCTCTTTGCAAATTCTGCCCCATTGCTTTCAATCCAGTCTCTCACTCCTGGTGTGTGTGTTTTTTGTTTTTTTAACGTCCTGCAGGATCGTCGTGGACTTCTCATACCATACATCGTCGCCGATGTTCTTGTTATCCTGGTCCAATGCGTGTTGTGCGCCTTCTATCTGTATTTAATTATTCTGGTGAGTAGAAAGTCTTGCCAAATTGAGATATTAGCCTATAGGACCTTTTCAAAACCATGACTTGTGAGTTCAGGCTCCGTGAGTTATTTTGAAAGCGTGTGCTTCCGGTTCGGGGCTTTCAACGAGAGAGGAAGACGTAGAAAACGGCTCTATACTGCGATGATTTAAAAGCTGGTAGCATGGAACGCTAAATGGCGGCACCAATTTCCGCGATGGGAGTTCAATCGCTCAAAAGACCCCTTGCATTGGCCGCCATCGCTGAGTTCAAACAATAGAAATGTGACCTCGTGTAGGAGCCGCGAACAGCTCTCAACCAATGATAGGTCTTCATTGACCTTGAGTGAGGGCGCTCTTTGGGTCTTGTGACTTCGTATGTAAGAGGTCTTTTTACAAAAACCGAATGACTTCAACACCTGACGAGTTGATGCGTGAAGCATTCTGCCACCCTTAAAGTTCCACGGCTAGAATTCACAAAGAGCTAACGATTGTTTTAAGTTGCGTAACAATCTTAGACGATGAGAAAAGACAAAATACTCCGCCTATTCATCGTAAGTTAACCCTTGGTTGTAGTGCTTTGTGAAATCAAGCCCAGAAATTTCGTCAGAGTAATTTCAGGGACGGTAGAATTCGTTGTCTCTCCCATCATTCTATTTCATTTCAATGTTGTTTTTTTTCTTTTGTTTGAGTGCCTCTGTAAGTGGTTCATATTGCAAAGTGTAACTGAAAGTGTAACATTTTTATGATCCGTGAAATAGTTTGTTTGTTTTTTTGTTTTTTTACCTTTTATTAAAGTTGTGCAGTGGGAAACATCGTACCAAAAACGATAATGTATTTATTATAAGAAATATTGCAAAGTGGCACTTTAATAAAACCAATAAACATAAACAGATCGGTAGACTTTGTCCGTTCTGGTCTCCGTGTTATCACCCATGGATGCTGTACGTGCTTTTGTTTTGGTTGATTGTTTTCTCTTGTGGTTCTTTTTCATCCATGAAGGTTTTCGAAGATGGTTACCTGTACGACTTGGTTAATCTCGTTGCTCTGTCAACATCAGCTGTTTTCGTTGTTTTTTACGTAAGTTTGTTTCTAAATTGCGGCAGACTTATTTAAGGCAAGGCAGGTGTTCAATTTCATCACGTTCGTGTTTCTTTTCGTTACTATTTATTATGTTTGCGGTTTTGAAACAGACGTCAAGGGGTTGTTGATATTACCACCAAGAATTTTTTTGTTAGCAGCTAAATATAGACTTCACGCATTGTTGCACACTTCAAAAACTGGTGGTGTTAAAACTGACATCATGGGTGTTGTCACTTTACACCATATGGTGTTAAGGTAATAATAATTTCTGCCCCAAACTGGGGGTGTTAAAATTGACAACACGGGTGTTGTCACTTACACCATAGGGTGTTAAAATAACACTAATTTCTACCATCACGATTATATTGGTGCTTTTTAAACACCCTATAATGTTAATTTTGATTGTCTCTTGGGTATCTACGATTTTTTATGTGACAACAGTCACAACACCCATGGTGTCAATTCTAACACCCTCATTGTAGCTAACCAGCGAGGCACATTAGAGACACGCTCTCGTGAAAAGTGCGACCTATCTCATTCTAAACTTATTTCTTATAACGGTTTATTTAGCAGTACCAGTACCCTTCAATTAACTATCGCAGCGGCTCGAGAGGTCTCCCAAAACAGGCTATGCCCAATGGGCGTACGGTAGGGTGCTGAGGGTTTTTTCCCGGAGACTGTAATAGGTCGCCTTTTTTTTACGAGAGCGTGTCTCTAATGGCATGCTTTACCTGTCCTCACAAAACGGGGTTATATACTCGCAACAATACACTCTAAAATCAACAAAAATAATGGTTTAGTCATAAAACCGATGTATTGAAGTGTTTGAGCAGACCCAAGCCGGGCTGACCTAAATTGAACTGTTGAACTTGTTACCATGAACGGTACCGTACCATAGGTAACATTAAACCGTGTGCATTGAGCTCGTTATAAACATGGACCAGTACCAGTCTTTTCTTCATTCCAAACATGTCTGACATGGCAATAGGAACATAAAGGCATATTATAACTCGCAACAGTTTGGCGTTGTACACTTTATTCACAAAACAACACATACTTGTCAAAACAGTTTAGCGTATTATTCGAAATGGTTGCGCGTTAACAAACCGCCGAGTGGGGGAGTTATTGACCTTCCTTACATTTAAATTAATTCATCATGCATCATTTGCAAACATGAAATAAATTTGCTTCCACGTTACTACAAAAGTACTGACTTAAACTGAAAGTGTATTCCCAAATATCCAGTGAAATCGTTTCGCCACGTGTTGTTACATTTTTTAAAGAAAAATGCACTGTTGTATCATGTCCATCGTTTGAACGTTTATGAGTTTTAATACAACAAGGTCTGTCCGACAGCTTAGAATCGTCGCCGTAATGCTCTCGTTATTCTCAGACGCACAAAATGTGAACAGATCGGTGGAGCGATACTCAAATTAAATCCTACGACAAACTGTAATTTAAAAAATATATATACCAATGATGTAAATTTTCCTTTGACCCTATTATTTGAACGGATATTTCAACGTGTAAATCTCATTCCTCTGCAGTCACTGGGTCTACTCTGTGTGATTTCAAGATACCAGGAACTCCGCTACGGAGAAGATGCAAGGGTTATCAGACAAGTAAGTACATGTAGTACACTCCAGTGGTACATTCCTAGATCAGAGCTGACCCGGATCCCACATCTCATGGGGACTGGGTCAGGTTGACCCAGTATCTGGATCACTTTGACTCAGATTCCAGTCATTATGACCCAGATATGAGTCAGGCCCCTTGGTACCTGAACACCCGGGTCAATTCTGACTCAGATTCCGAGTCATACTGACCCAGAAATGGGTCAAGCCCCACGGGGTCTGGAACGGGTCAATTCTGACTCAGATTCCGGGTCATGCTGACCTGGAAATGGGTCAAGCCCCACGGGGTCTGGAACGGGTCAATTCTGACTCAGATTCCAAGTCATACTGACCTAGAAATGGGTCAAGCCCCAATATTTAGAGTATGGCAGCAGATATAAAAAAGAAAGAAAGAATAGAACAGTTCAGTTCCCCAAAATAATTTATAGAAGACACGTGGAAGGTAGATAGGCCTCTCCATCTGAAAACAAAATAGATGGCTCAGTATCCTCACTTAATCCATATGATCAATACACTCGTTTGGTTGTGTTATTTTGTGTGTTCTATTCATTAGTCAACCGATCTGGCTTAAAGGCAAATTATACCTTCTTTTTTAGGGGAACCGTTCGATTGGTTTAATCCTACATAAATTAATATATATATATACAATAAAACTTTCATTTTAAAACGTGTAAGCGTTTTTGAGATATCGCCGAAAATCCGGAGCAGTTATTTCCACGCAGGAAGAATAATCCGTAATTGGAATACACGATCTGGGAAACGTATCTGACAGTAACATTTCTCAGATGCCAATTTTGAGGGACAAAAAGTGATATCTTTTTCCATAACCACATTACTTCGAAGTGAAATGATTCTCAAAATGCTTTGTACTATCGAAAGCCGCTGTATTTCTAACCATTTTTTTATTGCCATTAATTTTAAGAGTGATTACCAAACGTATACAGACCCTTTAAGTCTTGTTAGCGAGAACAGGTGCATACAGACTGTTGTCTAAAAGGCAGTCAACCTGGCAAAACATGATGCGTGATTTGGTGGATGCGTTAAGCCACTATTAGGCCTACCTTTAAATCATTAAATGAACCCCTCTCGATAAAGAGACGAAAAATAATCCTTGCATCTACGTGGCCCCTTAGCCTAAAGATACCCCCCTGAACCTTTTAGCACCAACCAGCCGCCCAAAGCGATACACTGTAAATGTGGTGTAGGAGGAAACGCCCACAAGCTTGTGTTTATCGGGGAAAACAGCAGCATCGAAACAAATTTAGGGAGTATAACATTTCCTGGTTGTGTTTTCTGTGAAAGGAAAAATACTGAAATCTTCTTCTTTTTTTCAATACACATACTATCCAACCAGCCTGTGAGAATTTCTTTTAAAATTCGGTGATCCCATTGAAGCACGTGGACAGCATTTGTAATTATGGTCCAAGATCAGTATATCCGCATTTTATGTGACTTAACATACTACAGGAAATCACAAACCTTTTGAAATTTGAAAGGGACACGTAAATGGTTGGAATATTTTTTTTAAGCACAACTAATCCTAGAAACTGTAGTTTTCCTTTTATGTCGTGAGCTAACAGTAACACGGTTCGCCATTTCGTACAACCAAATCCTTCACTCCACAAAATGGCGGACCGCGTTAGTCAACATCAATCGAAATCAACTAAACGTAATCTGGGAAACGTATCTGACAGTAACATTTCTCAGATGCCAATTTTGAGGGACAAAAAGTGATATCTTTTTCCATAACCACATTACTTCGAAGTGAAATGATTCTCAAAATGCTTTGTACTATCGAAAGCCGCTGTATTTCTAACCATTTTTTTATTGCCATTAATTTTAAGAGTGATTACCAAACGTATACAGACCCTTTAAGTCTTGTTAGCGAGAACAGGTGCATACAGACTGTTGTCTAAAAGGCAGTCAACCTGGCAAAACATGATGCGTGATTTGGTGGATGCGTTAAGCCACTATTAGGCCTACCTTTAAATCATTAAATGAACCCCTCTCGATAAAGAGACGAAAAATAATCCTTGCATCTACGTGGCCCCTTAGCCTAAAGATACCCCCCTGAACCTTTTAGCACCAACCAGCCGCCCAAAGCGATACACTGTAAATGTGGTGTAGGAGGAAACGCCCACAAGCTTGTGTTTATCGGGGAAAACAGCAGCATCGAAACAAATTTAGGGAGTATAACATTTCCTGGTTGTGTTTTCTGTGAAAGGAAAAATACTGAAATCTTCTTCTTTTTTTCAATACACATACTATCCAACCAGCCTGTGAGAATTTCTTTTAAAATTCGGTGATCCCATTGAAGCACGTGGACAGCATTTGTAATTATGGTCCAAGATCAGTATATCCGCATTTTATGTGACTTAACATACTACAGGAAATCACAAACCTTTTGAAATTTGAAAGGGACACGTAAATGGTTGGAATATTTTTTTTAAGCACAACTAATCCTAGAAACTGTAGTTTTCCTTTTATGTCGTGAGCTAACAGTAACACGGTTCGCCATTTCGTACAACCAAATCCTTCACTCCACAAAATGGCGGACCGCGTTAGTCAACATCAATCGAAATCAACTAATACATTAGGATAGACTGTGTGAGACTTGGGATTGTCAGGGTTTGAATGATCAGACTTACAAATGCCAGGATGTCATAATTAATGAAAGCTATCCCCCTACGGCAAGACGACAAATGGCTTCATCGCCATGAATATGATCTGCCATGGCTCTATCATTGAATAAAATACAATAGAAACAAATAAATACGGTTGAAGAATTTATACAGGATTGGCAGAGCTGACAAAATAGTTGCACAAATTCTGAATGTTTTGTGGTCAACCATAAAACATGAAATAACAAACATGGGAAAAAATTGGGCTGAATCCCTATTTTGTGGGTCAGGAGAACGTATTGAAAAACCATGCACAATTTTCAGCATGTAAACACATTGTCCTTAGATTGGGTTGTGGCAACCGAAATCAGCTGGTGTAGATGGTATTTTTGTTTTTACTAGATACTGTTTTCTCAAAAATGAATTCATTTCAGAGGAAAATATTTCACAGAAGAAATAGTTTTAGAATGAGCTTCGTAATAAGGAAGCTTATTTCAAACTAAAACTAAACCATGATTTTTTTATCCTTACCAATCCTACATAATACCTTTAAAGATTTATTAATCTTTATGCAAATTTTGCTTGAACCAACAAAGGAGGTTGTCATGACACAAACAAATTATATATTGATATAAGAATGCTTTACAACGGTAAAGCACTACGTGACGAAGGAGGTTGGTATAACAGCATACTGCAAACACAAGGCTACGCACTAAGCAGCACACTGAACCGTTGCAATAATTGTCCAACGCCATTATTAGCTTTTGGGGGGATATGGTGGACACCATAGCAGTGCACTGTTTGCTTTGGGTGTACACACCAGACAGATTTACCCAAACTAAACAGTGTCAGTGTGTCCACAATACTCTAAAAATCGCTTATTTATACTCAGCATATGCCTGTAAATATTACACATCATGTTATTGAGATCCAGCATTCAAATTGACATAATTAAAGGGTGTACATCTCAGCCCGACGGCAGCCCGAATAGGCCAATGTTCAACACCGAATTGTTCGATACCAAAACATGTGATCAGAACACTGCCAGATTTAAACAATTCTTTTCAGAGAGAGCTTTATATTGTATGATCGAGACAGAAAAACAAATGTGCAATCTGAACCAACTGTTACTAAAAACGGTTCTTTCCTCTCTCTTAATGTGCTTTCTTTTCTCTATAAAGTACTCGCATTTGTACTCGTGCTTAGAGATCCAAGTACTACTTGGCTTCTGGATCCAATACTCGGATACCAGAATAATCAGTAGGCCTACTCGAACCCTTCACCCCTTGGTGGCCAAAGTGCCCGTACTCGAGTATTACTCATCCACGTTGGTACTCGGCAGAACTTGATACTTAACTAAAGTATTTGACTAAAACTCTTTTTGAAGTTGTTTTAGTAAGTTTCAACTCGCTGAATCGTCATTTTAGCTGCTGCATTTTTTAACTTCGTGTTTTCTACAGTGACTCTGTGTTTTGTTAAAAAGAGTCTGGGAATACAAAGGGTTTGTTTTCACATTCTTCAAAGCATTGTGCTGCAATCCTATATGACGCACGTCTTATGTTAAGGTTCTTGAATGTATTTGACCCCCATGGAATGGCATTGACTGTCACGGAAGGCTACGGTCCGCCGCGCACCACCTTAAAAAGTCCTATCACATGTCCTATACGCTACTTCAGGAAAAGGCACCAAAAAGGCGCAAGCACGAATATGTGATGACTTCAGGCGAATTTTAAGAAGAAGAAAAAACACGCCTGAATTTTAAAGTTGACTTGTGTTTGTTTTTTCTTTTGATACATTTTTTAGGGAAGTGTCGTTCCGGTACAATCTCCAGGATTTGGTATGACTTCAAGACACCAGTCAAGACGTTACTAATAGCGGATTGGTCTATCATGGATTGCTTTATCTATACGCAACGGTGACGAACCGTATACTGTGCTTGTTGCTTGTCTTTGTTTCGTGCATAACATTATATCGTATATCCATGTAAAAAATTGCTTGTGTAATCAATCCGGCTTTAAAAAGTCGTAGCTAAAAGTTTCATATTGTCTCTGAAGGTTCACCAAGGCCCTACGGCTGTTTTTGTGTATGAGTATTCTCAAAACGTGTCTAGCTTTTCCCGAAACATTAAAGAGACCGTGTGCTTTTTAGATTATTTTCATTTTGATGGCTTTTTATGTGGATAATCCAAGTTCTGATGACCATTTCTTCGGGAAGGGAGCAGATAAAAACGTAAAACTGCCGAACAAAAATGGCTGCGCTGTGATTATAATAATAGACTGTGTGCAATTCTTGCGCGTATCGAAACAGAGAACGAAAAAACAACTCAAAGACGAAGACTATATTTTCCAATGAAATCAAATCTTCTTTTAAAATTCTAGGCCTATTTCCCCCAAAAAATCTTGAAAATATAAATATTCGTGGAATTCTGTTATAAATACAATTTCAATTTGTGTACAATACAAATACTTTGTCAAAGATTAACACTGAAACAAAGTTGAAACTAGGATGAGGATGCAATTTTTTAGAAACTCCATTTGCCCGTCACCGGAAACGGTATAGTCAAGTCTTATACGCTCGGTTTCTTTGGTGATGTGTTTATTTACTTTCCATGGCAAACTTACAGTTTCCATCAATTATGATGTCATTTTTCATAGCCATAAACTACTGTGTTAAGCTAAAGCATCTGAAGAAACTGAAACACAATGAATCAATATACAATGTAATAGGGATCAATGGTTTGGAACAACTTGGTCCCGGAAGGTTTAAAACACACGAGACTTGCACGATCTATAGCCTATTCCAAAAGCGTTTATTCTAGATCGTGTCTCGCGCGTAATCGAATATTTTTGGACCACTTTGGTCCCACGAACATTGCATTATGAGCAAGTTCGGGTGGGCGACTAGAGTGACTAGACTTTGTGACGTAGCTCTCGAATTGACTAGATCGACCATGCTCCAGTGCATGGTCGATCTAATCAATCTCCCTGTGCTCTATGGTTTCTGGTAAGTCTCGTCACTCTAGTCGCCCACCCGAACTTGCTCAAGGCGCATCCTCGTTCCCAGGGGTGATCGATCTCGCCGCGCCATTTTTTCCCAGCATGCCTTGCTCAATCATAACCCCTGGAATTGGTTCATTAAAATGTGCTAGAATCTAGCACATTTTAATTAGGCCTCAGGCCGATCCATTCTACGCGCGCACTCAAGTATGGTAACGCGCTAAAGAGGCATCAAGTCAAAGAGCAACTGGTCCTCTGTCATTCTTCTTGATTTTGTGATATGTCTAACTGTATGCAGTTTAGGGTGACCGTGTAAAAACATGATTCATTTGAAATGGAATCGCGTCAAAATACTTGCATTTTCACACGCGCGTACTAAGCGTCCTACAAGCGCCATGATGCGCTCGAGAGTTTTTAACAAGCGTGCACGCAAAGTAGTCACCCTTGGGAGCCAATCAGCGTTGTTATTCAGTGCATCCCTACCAGGGGTTAGTGACGAGAGGTATCGATACGGCGCGCTGCCCATGGTAGCGAGGCTGCTCAAGGCGTGAAAGAAACAAACTCGTGCACGTCATAGATATAGAATCATTGATCTCTATTAATATTGATGGAGATCAATGTATAGAATAATAATACCTAGATCGGACGCGCGTATAATTACGCGCCAAAAGCCGTACACAAACCATAGATATAGAATATAATACCTAGATCGGCCGCGCGTACAATACGCTGGTTCAGCCTGGGGGCTGACATTAGTCACGTGCTTGAGGCAACGCGCAGATTTGTACGCGCGGTGCACAGGTTTGGCCAATGAACGGCCGCTTTTTGGCCTCTAGGGCGCCCTACTGATATGACATCATGTGCATAAGTTCTATAACATGAAATTGGCATTGTCAATATCTGCGCGTCGCCTCAAGCACGTGACATTTTACTGCGTCCATGGCAAACCAAATCTTTTTCTACACAGGCAGTGGAGCGCGCGCACGCGCGGCCGATCTAGGTATTATCACAGACATATAATACCTATAGACCGACAGCACCTATGGAAATCAACGTCTGGATACCGTAATTTTGAAAGTACCCGACCATACCCAAACTATGGGCAAAATCCGCGAAAACGCAAGCAAAAACACGTGTAAAGCAATTGGCGAGCGGGTGGATGATGATAGAAAATGTGTGTTTTAAGGGTGAAAAAATCACCAACAGACTTGGAAACAATGTTTAATCAACAACTAGATACCTTTTCTCACGTTAGTTGTTTGCCGTTTCTCCTCTTTTTACTGAACTTTCTCCAAATCGATAAAAGTAGATGGAATTATTCTTCGTATCAACAAAAATTCGTTCGCCAAACACTTTCCGGCCAAAGTGCGCGTCGGTGCGTGTTTTGCGCGGACGCTGGTGACGCGTACCGCCTATAGATTAACGTGCTACTGATATACGCGATTGTTTGAAGTGCATTCCACGCGAGCGTACGCAAAACGTGCCGAAGGCATGCATGCAAGGCGGGCCGAAGTGTGCACAACGTTGTGTTATAGAGCAAGTCCAGGGGTTATTTCCCGAAAATGAAGTTATAGAAACGACGTTTTAGACGGTTAAACCTCAACGCCCAACATTGTAAACGGCTGTGAATGTTCATGAAGTGTGGTTTCTTAAATTTCAAGGTAAAAACTAGATTTTCACAATGAAAACGACACAAACGTGTAGAAAGTGACAGTCCTGTAGGCCTTGGCCTAGGCTATATGTATAATAATTTTGTTTACAAATTTTTACGATTTCCTCCCAGCAAAAGTGGCTGGTATTACTGGAGGTCACGAGCACGTTTTTACCAGCCTCGTTCCCAGGGGTGATCGATCTCGCCGCGCCATTTTTCCCAGCATGCCTTGCTCGATCATAACCCCTGGAATTGGTTCATTAAAATGTGCCAGAGTCTAGCACATTTTAATTATGCATGTGATCGATCCACTCCACGCGCCCGCTCAAGTATAGTAACGCGCAAAAGAGGCATCAAGTCAAACAGCAATTGGTCCCCTGTCATTCTTCGGAGAACTTGTATGTCTAACTGTCTGCAGTTTTAGGGTAACCGTGTAAAAACATGATTCATTTGAAATGGAATCGCGTCACAATACTTGCATTTTCACACGCGCGTACTAAGCGTTCTACAAGCGCCATACAAGCGCTCGAAGGTTTTTAACAAGCGTGCACGCAAAGTAGTCACCCCGTGGGAGCCAATCAGCGTTGTTTCTCAGTACATCCCTACCAGGGGTTAGTGACGAGAGGTATCGATACGGCGCGCTGCCCATGGTAGCGAGGCTGCGTTTTTACGCACCAAGAACAGCTTTCGCCCAATGAGCTGCCTCCCTTTGCCTGAGTGAGGATGCTTTTGAGAATGTGACGTCATATTTCGGATCTGGTTCCAGCTTTAGACATCGTCAGTTATTAAAACAACAACGTGTTTTTTTTTTACGGGGCTAGCTTCAAACAGGCGGACGAAGCCCAAGCCGGAGCCCTTGTTTCAAGGAGCCTTCGGATCTATAATCATGGCCGCAATTTTGGTTTTCCCTCCCAGAGTCAACTGGATCAGAATGTAAATAAAGGGACACATTGCCTTGGATTGGGCGTTTTTGAGCTAAAAAAGCGTTTGTAACGTAACGAATATGGTTGGAAGGATGTTTTAAAAGTAGAATAATTCACACAAAATATCCCTCGAACTGCAGAGCGGGGTTTTTTTTGCGCCGTGAACTAACATGGTCCATAATTTTGGTTCAAACATTCCACAAAATGGGGGACCGTGTTAGTTCACGAAGTCAAAAGGAAAACTACACAGTTTCGAGGGTCTTTTGTGTGGATCATTATATTATACTGTTAAAACATCTTTCCAACCATATTCATATCATAACAAATGGTTTTTTTTAATAGCCCAAATCGGTCAATCCGAAGGCAATGTGTCCCTTTAAAACAAACAAGATAATACATCGCATCCAAATCGGTGGAAGCGGCTGTGGCTGTTGCTTAGTTTGTTGCTAAGGGCATTCTATTATACACTCGTTGATGTGGTCCAGCCGTAGACGAGCCTCAGCCGCTGTTTTGGAAACAGCCTCGGGTATTCAATGCCCAATATGGGGCTGAGACTATCCCTCCCCCATGTCCCCACACTTTAACACACTATTTCCTGTTGTACAGAAGTAACCCCACCCACTCCCCCCCAAAAAAACAAAAACAAAACCAAACAAACAAACAAACAAACAAACTCTTAAGAGTTTTTTACTTTCCAAGCTTACAATGAAAACACACTAGGGGGTATACTATATCACACGAGCACTAACTATGTAGAGGATGTGTTTTTTGTGATTGGTCATCGGAACTTGCATTGTTTACACATAAAACCCTACCAGAGGTGACCCTATCAATGTAATCATCAAGAGAGTTGAAGCCATTTTTAATCAGTTTTATTTTGATGTTGTTACGTTATAGTAATTAGTATTACAGTATTATCACTTATATATTTTTGGTTTTTTAAAACTCTGTATTACAATGAGGTAATTTATCATTTTAAAAACCATCAATGCTCATCATTCTTGTCACCATAATTGTTTACAAGTAAACATTCATGACTTTATGCATGGGTGAATGTAATACAATTAATTGTTCCTTTCTTGTAAAATGTAATCCTGTTGCTGAAAGGGATGTGTTTGATGTTCCACTTTGGTTGATTGTTTGTGTTCCACATTAGAATTTTAATAAAATTTATCACTCTGGAAAAATAAAAAATGTTGTTCTTTTATAAATTCAAAAAAAAAAAACCAAAAAACAGAACAATAACAACAGGTGTTCGTGCACATATTGCACGAACACCTAACTATCAGATAAATGATGTTCCGTCAGCATTTTGATAACGTGTGTGTTAACGCGGAGGTTTACCAGACCAAATAATAATAGAAAGCGAGCGCCGCTGGTTCACTGTGTACGTGTGTCAAGATCGATGTCAATTTATTTTATTTCATATTTTTATCAGCATAGCAGACTCACACAACTCGTCCCGATAGGTAGCCTTGTCCAAGGCTCTTTACGCAAGCACCCCAACCTCGTCCCCATGGTTTACTTTATTTCCAACCATGTTTGTTAATAGTAAACCCTGGGATGGAAACTCCTCACTTGGACCCTGATTGGACAACAACATTACATTAGCACATGAACATGTTTCCAATACATACTAGCTACTAAATCTGGTACCGGACCACGAGACTATGGCGAAGATGTGAATTTCGATATGCAGCCAGACTATTCTAATTTGCATACGTATCCAAAATTTTTGGATATGCAAATGTTCCAATACCAGGGTGAGAGAGCAGTCAACCTCGTACTGCTCGACACACCCTGGGGAAGAGGTTGGCAAGCACCCCGCTTTGAATTCACCGGGTAGCACAACAATACTGGCACGGTACTGCAGTACTTGATATACAGTATACTGTGGGGTCGAAGCATGGTTTTTCAACCTCGTACCAAAAAACGAAGCCGAAACAGAGCCTTGTTCCCACTGTAAACGGCAGCTTATGTTTTTCTTTGTCATTGCACAGGGATTCCAGCGCTAACTACGTACGCTGGAATCGGATATTGAATATATTCATTTCCTGTACTGGGTGGATAATCGTCCAATCATAAACTCTCGTTATAATGATTGGCATTTTCAATTTATGTAGTATTCACCTTGCCACTATACATTAACCAATGAGCATACACCTTCGGGAAATATTAGCATAAAGCAACTCCGCCCACAGTCTGACCTTAACAAGGCTCTGTTTTGGCTTCGTTTTTTTGGTACGAGGTTGAAAAATCATGCTTCGAGCCCACGGTATACTGTATTTCAAGTACTGCAGTACCGTGCCAGTATTGTTATGCTACCTGGTGAATTCATAGCGGGGCGCTTGCGTAAAGAGCCTTGGACAAGGCTACCCGATAGGGTGACAAATGGCCCAGAGCGTTATTGTTTCGCTTTGCAATTCAGGCGCGCGCGCGTGACAACGTGTTAAAATAAAGAAGAAAACAAACAAAAATCCAATGCAACAGCGCACTTTTATGCTTTCACTTTCAACAAGGACAAAACAAAAAAGGGAAAACAAAAGGTCTCCACATGGAAATTCTAAAGACCGGGGTGCTCCACAACGAAATTTGTGTACGGGAGACTGTTAAGTGCAGGGACAAAGGAAAGAACAACAGAATGCTCCACAAGGATGCTCTTTTGAGAATGGGTGCAAAAGAATGCTCCACAAGGATGCATTTTGGAGAATGCGGGGGTGTGTGTGTGTGTGTGTAGGGGGGGGGGGGGCTTAAGCATGGGTCCTCGTGGGGTCCAAAACACAACGGAACGATGGACCCCACAAGGAAGTTCTTTTGTTCAACTTGCAATCCACAGGGGAATTCTTCAGAAAAGGGAGAACAACAATAGCAGGACCCTGTAGTATTGTTACTTTTGACAACATGTTACTGAACCGCACAGTTTCTCTGTTTTATAAGCACCTCAATATTACAGACCCCACAAGCAACCATCCGTGAGGGTGTGTGTGTGTGTGTGGGGGGGGGGTCTTCTTCTTCTTCTTTCTACGTATTGATCACAACTGCCTGATCCATTTATCGATTCCAAATTAGTTTTATGAATCTTGTGTAAAAAAGTTCCTGGTGATACTGGTGAAACATAGAGTTGCAGAAGAGCATTAAAGTACAGAGTGAAGAAGTTCTAAGGTCTTGTTCTTACAAGAAAGACATTTGGTTCTGGAGTATAGGCCTACAAATAAACCAAAGGTTCGACTTGAAAAAACAGGTGCAGAACCATCTTCAAAACAATCCCACTTAGGAGACTTAAATGTAAAAGAAACACAACAATAGGACAACAATTCATTTGAGCAGCTACAGAAGAAAAATAAGGAATGAAATACTGGACGTTCGCAAAAAGGAAGGAACTCAGGAATTTTTCATACGTACTACGTTGAAGCGTGTATGGCTAGCCGCTGTACGTGTACATGTAGTGCAACGTCACCGGTCGGCTACGTCACAGGCACA
Source organism: Pisaster brevispinus (assembly GCA_023634235.1). Lineage (NCBI taxonomy): Eukaryota > Metazoa > Echinodermata > Asteroidea > Forcipulatida > Asteriidae > Pisaster > Pisaster brevispinus. Next base: position 16,653,007 of record JAMKCF010000005.1, on the reverse strand, counting down.
CACCCATTTTGCCATGACTAGTGACCGTATCAATACGCGCTTCGACTCTCACTGGACTGGTCTAGTATATTAGTTCGGTCGGACTGTTAGTGCGTAGTAGAAATAAGAGTTGTTTCCACCCAAAAAATTAGACAACCACGAAGTATCAACATGGCGATAATGCAGAGATGTTGTTGTTTCGACAACGTGCGATCGGGAGCGAACGCTGCTGCAATTTATACGCTGGTAGGTGTCTTTCTTTGTCTGTTAATGGGATGGGAAGAAACACTCTGGTGGGGAAAACAAATAACGTTCTGATATGCAGACATAGCGAGCATTGAGCAGCGACCTTGGTGCATTGCAGGCAGCCTGTGTTACCGTTTGGCAATGACAATTATTATAAGTGGGTTTTAGCTATGTAGGACAACTTGAACACGTAGGGCGAGTCTCATTCGTCATGTGCATTAGTGTGGACAGATAAAGAAAGAGACTTTACATCACATCGGGCATCAAATTTGGCTGATCTTGCTGGTGATGTTTGTTCTTTTGAATAAAAAACAACAACTATAGACTGCAGTTGCAGTCTTTTGAAGAAGCATTTGCAGCATTTAGAACCTTTTATTTGAAATTCAAGACTCATTTAATTTATATTTTTGTTGTTTAGTTTTTTTATTTATTATTTTATTAAATATTTACTTACTTATTATTTATATATTTATTTGTTTGTTTTTTCATTTGTTTATTTTTATTTTAATATTTTTTTAAATGTATATATCTTTGAGGGATATGTCAAAGATGATCATCATTGAATTCAAAAACGCAGTTTGATATCAGTACTATCATAAGAAATGTTTTTGTATCGTCAGAGAAATTTGATTTGCACCCAACAGAACATTCGATTAAAAAATCCAACATTCGATGTTTTTATTAAAACGTGACCATAAATTGACATAAATTTACCACGTAATGGTTATGCTGCTTGCTTATTGAAAACGAGAGGATTGGAATGAATTTACTTTCTTTTCTTAAAATGAAAAAGAAATGTAAAAAATAAAAGTATAAAGAGTCGTTCGTGCACGTATTGCACGAACACCTAAAAACAGACCAACTATATAGCACTTCCGTAAAGCCTGGAAGTGGAAGTCCGGCTGGAGGGCCCGAAGAAACCGTTACCAGCTGGAATGGAATTTATTACCGTTTCCCGTGTTCCCGGATATTCGAAGTGGATGTTTTTATTTGCCGACCAACAACTTGTATAGAACACAGCTACAATCATGAAAACACGCAATACGTGGAAACACAGCATGCATGACATGCATGTAAACTCGACCCATTGCAATAAATTCGTCACAGAGTGTCGTACGTCACGGACCATTATTTGTTAGTTTAAAAAAAAACGTAATGTCTGACAAGCCTTGCGTGAATAGGCCTTTGTGAACCTCTGGAAACCATGTTTACTGTGGGTTTCAACGCGGGCGCAACTGTGTTTCTTTTATTAGCTGTTCCGACGTAGGAGTCGGAACAGCTATTGTTTTCGTTAGGATTTTTATTTGTTTTTCTTATTATTATTATTCTTTATTTCCACCAAAATGCCATAGGTTTTGTACATGCATTTTGTTACCTCCTAAAGTCATACTAGGCTTAGTATAAAATAGTCGGATCATATATCATATTAAAGCTTAGGTCATGAAGTTATAGTAAAATGTATTTAACTTAACTTAATTAATTAATTTACTTAGTTATAATGACATGAATATTTAATTAGCCAATCTTTAGACCACCATATCTCAAAAAGTATATGTCCGATCGTCAAACTGTTTTCAGTTTTAGACTTCAGGGATACAGTAGATGTGCTTTCCGGCCTAAAATGTGGAACGACGTCACAATGAAGTCATTTATTGCGCATTTTCGCCCGTGTACAAAACACATAGAGATAGTGAAATCAAATCCGACTTCTAGAAACATAATTTTTCAATTAAGCTCAAAATTAACATCTTAGATTACACAAACGTCTCTTAAAACAAGAATTTTTTTATTGACCTTCAGTTTAAAAGCATTAAAACTTATCAAAACATTGTCAGTAAAAAAAAAATTCTCAGGCAAATTTAACGCCACGGGTACTTTGCCTAGAATCTGTGTTTTTATAAATAAAAAAGAAGTCAAGCTCCAAAAACATTATTTTTTACAATTGAGGGCACTATACGAGTTTAACGGTGCTCTTGCTTGCTTTAAAAAAAAACTTGATCAAGTCCTACCCATTTATGACCCGTGTTTTTGCGTTGTTTGTATGTAGAGTGTACTATAAAGAGTCATTCCTGCGCCGACTAACACAAGTCTACTTTCATTCACAAGAATTGAGAAGAATTTTTCTTGCTCTCAGCGCAGAGCGATGTGTCCGCTCAGATCTTGTTTTTCAGCGTGAACGTTGAAAATACAACGCCGTGTGTTGGGGCGATGTTGCCCGCGTGTCAGACTTGTCTGCGCTTGGGTCCCGTTCACCGGAAAACGATCTTTTAGGTTTCTTATGCAAAGGCATTACTTGAAGCTCAATCGTGAAGGAAACAAGGCTACCCATTCGCCTGAAACCACGTTTTTAAGGTTCTTGTGCGAATGCATTACTTCGGGAAATCACTATGTAGCAAACAACAAACCTGTTGGGGGTTGCAATGAGGCTCGAATTGTAGCTGAATGGGGAAAGGTGTTGAAAAGAAAAAATACATTTTTCATGGGTGTGCATGAAGAGCCAAAATGAACAATAAAGTCATATCCAATATTTACTAGTTTAGCCCAACAAAAACATTCAGTATTAAAAAGACACAACAAATGTTAGTACAATAGCATAGACCAAAATTTAAATCGTCTACCCCAAATTATTATGTGCTACTATTACTAAAGCGCAATTGTGGCATGCAATGAGATGTTATCAGCGGAAAGCAGGCGTAGTAACAGATTAATGATTCGTTTTGAATTAATAATTAGTTTCGAATTCATAATTCGTTTCGAATTCATAATTCGTTTCGAATTCATAATTCGTTTCGAATTCATAATTCTTTGATAAGAGTGGCAGTTCGTGTTACGTACTAACTTATTAACTTATACCGCATTTAATATTAAATTTGTCGCAACAAAAATAATAAACACGATATTAAAATGTGTTTATTTTTTTTACAATTATGATTTTAATACAACAGCATAGACGTACCAATCTTTACTTACTAACTGTGGTGTGATTGCTTTACTTACTAAATTGTGAGACCTGTGGTGTGATTGCTTTACGTACTAAATTGTGAAACTTATTCCATGATATACAGTCTTGTGTGGTTTGCGTACTAACTTGTGAGACCTGGACCCAATTTCATGACTGCTTATCGTAAGCAAAAAAACGACGCTTATGGAAGCAGAGAATTCCGTGCTTACGTCAAGCTTATTTCAGGGGTTAGCAGAGAATTACGGCTTTTTCTCGTGTGTACTTCACGTAACTAGGCATTCCCCGCTTACACAGTTAGCGCAGAAATTTGACGCTTGCAAAATAAGCGGAGAATGGTGACCGTAAGCATGGAATTCAGCAGTAACCAGAGCCATGTAATTGGGCTCATTTGTTTAAATGAGGGGTAGTTCACTTTATACACAAAGTTGTGAGACCCAGGCCCAAATACATGGCTCTGCTTACCAAAAGCAAAGAGTCAACGCTTACAGAAACAGAGAATTCCGTGCTTACGTCAAGCGTATTTCAGGGGTTAGCAGAGAATTTTGGCTTGTGCGCGTGTGTACTTCACGTAAGTAGGCATTCTTCGCTTACACAAATAGCGCAAAAATTTGACGCTTGCAAAATAGGCGGAGATGGGTGACGGTAAGCATGGATTTCGGCAGTAACCAGAGCCATGAAATTGGGCTCATTCGTTTAAATGAGGGATAGTTCACTTTATACGCTAAGTTGTGAGACCCAGGCCCAAATACATGGCTCTGCTTACCAAAAGCAAATAATCAACGCTTACGGCAGCAAGTTCCATGCTTACGTCAAGCGTATTTCAGGGGTAAGCAGAGAATTTTGGCTTGTGCGCATGTGTACTTGACGTCACTAGGCAATTATTATAGTCAATGTTTCGCGGCATTTTTTGATTGAATTGTTTTACGCTTATCCGAACTGTAAAAATGTAAACGTTTAACCGGTTGATTGGTTGGTTAACCGTGTAACCGTTACAGGATTGGTATACATGCTAACTTGTGAGACCTGTTCCTCGATAACAAAATTTCGAGTAAAAAAAGCCGTTAACACAACTGCGCTTGCGATAAAAAACATTGCCTCTTCAGTGCAACATCCCAAGAACTACACAACCCATGTTCAATTTCAAACGCATTACTTGAAGCTCAATCGTGAAGGAAACAAGGCTACCCATTCGCCTGAAACCACGTTTTGTAGGTTCTTGTGCGAACGCATTACTTTGGGAAATCACCGTCTAGCAGACAAAACACTTGGTGGGGATGCAATAGGGCAAGAATTAGAGCTGAGTGGGGAAATAATGTATAAAAACGTGAAATTACCTTTTACATGGCTATAGGGTCAGTGTTGGATTTGGGGTCAAAAGCCAAAATTAACAATAACTCATGTCCCATAAATTTTTTACTATTCATGCCATACGAAAATAACATTCTCGATCGGTAATAAAGGGCACACAAAGTTTTACAATTACGATTTTAATACAACAGCATTTAGCTTTAATTAAGCCTGTGCATAAAATTTACAAAATACGACCGTGCCTGAGATTTGGAAGTTTACACGGCATAAACGTTTTATGAATGAACATCGAAATGGTACTATCATTCATAAGTACCGAAATGGTACTATCATTCATTCGATTTTGAATAAGCGAATTGATTCCAAATAAGCGAATTGATACCGAATAAGTCATTAGATTTTAAATAAGCAAACTAATTTCAAATGAGCGAAATTATTCCGAGTAAGCAAATTGATTCTGAATAAGCGTTTTAATTCTGAATATGCGAATTGATTCTGAATAAGCAAATTGATTTAGAATGAGCGAAATTAATCCGAGTAAGCGAATTGATTCTGAATAAGCGTTTTAATTCTGAATAAGCGAATTGATTTCGAATAAGCGAATTGATACCAATAAGCGAATTGATTTTGAATAAGCGAATAAGTGCACGGATGAATACACCTGCCTGAGATTTGGAAGCTTACACGGCATACCCATTTTATGAATGAACATCGAAATGGTACTGTCATTCATGCGTCTTGTGATGAATCATTGAATGATGTAGTGTTAAGTGTATTTAAAGAAACTTCACAATCTTTATCAACAAGCATAATGCTGATGACTTGGCGAAATGGTTACGAATAGGCAAAATGGTTATGAATCGGCAATGATTCTGAATAAGCAAATTGATTTTGAATGAGCGAAATTATTCCGAGTAAGCAAATTGATTGTGAAAAAGCGTTTTGATTCTGAATAAGCCAATTTATTCCGAATAAGCAAATTGATTCCAAATAAGTGATTTGAGTTTGAATAAGCGAATTGATTCCGAATAAGTGATTTGATTCTGAATAAGCAAATTCAAAGTCAATGTTTAGCAATTTTCGATTGAATTGTTTTATGCTTATCCGAACCGTAAAAATGTAAACGTTTAACCGGTTGATCGGCTGGTTAACCGTGTAACCGTCACAGGATTGGTATACATTCTAGCTTGTGAGACCTGTTCCTCGATAACAAAATTTAGAGTAAAAAAAGCCGTTAACACAACTGCGCTTGTGATAAAAAACATTGCCTCTGCAGTGCAACATCTCAAGAACTACACAACCCATGTACATGTTCTTTTCAGTTATAGACCCTTCAAGCATTGAAGACTGAACTTAGGATACCGTGACCCCATGTTAACCTTTACTTCCGGGTCAACCGAAAGTGGGACCATATCTCAAGAACTACACAACCCATGTTCAATTTCTTTTCAGTTATAAACCTTTTGAGCATTGAAGATAAGCCTTGGGTTACCGTGACCCCATGTTGACCTTTACTTCTGAGTCAACCGGAAGTGGGACCATATCGTTCAATCTTGAACTTAGGCTCATTTTAAATGTCTGGATCGTTTAATCAAAGCAAAACAAAACGGAACAGCTTTGTGTTTGTTCACAAACACCTAATGTCTAGTTTTACTTGTTCTTGCGGCAGTTTCTGGCCACAATTTTTTTTTTTACTTTGTTTTGTGTAACAATGTCAACTTGTGAAATACACCAACCTTCATAAACTCCACGTAATTTACATACGTAACGACGACAAAAAAAAGTTAGGGAAAAATATTTGACTGGCTATTTCTTAAGTACCCACAGTTGTTTGTGTGCTTATCTTTTTTTAAAGATTGTTGCTCGATTTGTGTTCACTGTATCCTATTGGGCGTAGAATCGGGCGTGACTTAAATGTATTGTGGAATGAGTTCCACTCTCAACACAATGGCACCCATAGAACAGCAACCAAAAGCGAATGCCACTGTGCTTTACAAGTAGGAGTAACATGGACTCTAAACATGAATTGTTTGTTTGTTTTTCTGTTTGTTTTTATTAACAAAACATTTCACGAAATAGTTGTAGTTCGAAGTACCCCATATTGTTTTCTTGTTAAGTCTTGTGCTTTCTCTACGCCAACTTGCACGGTCTACGTGAGTTTGGCTGTGCAATGTGCCCACCGATATTGATTTAGTATAATTGTGAAAACATGTTATTGTTAAAAGATGGGATTGCTGCCAGTCTTCAAGTCAGTGGCTTTTCTACGGAGCTCCAGGAATGCCATCGAGTTAACCAAATAATCGTCTGACCACGTCTGAACCTCAGACGCTGACTTGCCATGATCATAGCACTATAGAACGACGTAGTAAAACAACGAAAGCGACTGAGTGTCCTTGTGGGTCAGACAGGGGAATATTTGGGGGAATGTGGCTGAGTACGTCATGAGAAAGAATAATTGGCTGTAGGGCCATATACTTGAATTTTGAATAAACATTGGTAAAATTTGAATTTAAAGCAATTCTCAAAATTTTCAAAGTGGCTGCCATATTGCTTGTTATTGTACATCTTTTCAAAGGACAAATCTGCGATGGCCCTTAGCCACATATCTTTCGAATGACATACTCTGAATGTGTTTCTAATCCTAATGTTTGTATCTTTAAAGACACAGTTCCATCACCTACCTGCCGTACTATCAGACAGATTAATATGGTTTTCGTCAGTCTCAGTATAAAGTGTGATGGCGTGGCATGATACTCACTTAAAAACTATTTCCATGTCAACCTTTTCTTACATTGATACTGTGTAGGTCATCTCGGCATTGTCCCTGATCTATGGAGGCTGGCAGATAGCAGTTTCGGTTTACGTCTTTAGTGCAAATTGTGAGTCAACACTTAAATAGCAAGTCTTAAAGCAAATTATATCAACCATATATTTTCTCTTTGTTATAGCTGTCCCGACATTACTGTCTAAAACAGGTATTTTAACTTTTCGCCGAGATAAATATTTGTAGTTTTTATCGCCATTATCATATACTAAGGTTGAGTTAAATTGAAATTGGGCGATTGTTAGTACGAATAATATTTAGGCTTGTAAAATGATTGTGTAGGCCTAAGATCATTTCATCTCTGGTTTCTTCATTTTGAGCTGTTGACGATCTGATGATGACAGTGACCACTTTGAGATGCGCACAAAACGATTTCTATTTTCATGACATAACAATCTTCTTGTATTTGCCACAGTTATCACGTAGACACCATTACCACGAGAAAGTTAGGTTAATTTTTTCATGACAGATATTTACTTTGTCCTCTTTTTATTTTTAAATTCAATTTTGCAGCTTACTACTACAGCTATGATGTGGTAAAAGCTACTGTCATTGTGCTATGCATTTGTGAGCTTCTTTGGCTCCTGGTGTTGATAGCGTCCATACTGGCCATAGTCGGTATATCAAAGGTAAGTTACTCTGCCCGGTGTCGTCAATCATCCCGTCGAGTAACTTGAGCTAGGGCCCCACCATGTTACAACCAGCACTCCCACCCAGAGCCGTATACTGAGAGAGTTGCGACAGCTTGCAATTAGAACCCATTTTGTGTCAAAAAACAAACAGTCAAGCAAACAAACACACCAATAAACAAACAGACAAACAAAAACCCAAGGGCAAACACAGTGTTCCAGACTGGTCTGCCCATTGGGTTGTGCTGCATTTGGACCAAAGAATGGCGTCCAGCAACCACGTGACTAAAGAAAACGGTCCCTCCATGTCGCAACTCTCTTAACACACAGCTATGCTCTGACCCCTTCCCAGTTACAGTTGATTGCGGCTGGTATTTTGTTTGTACATGTACTGTTAGGGTGTGCTCCGCAGCAACGATGCTAAACAAGCCAATGTTTTGGGAACGGAATTTCCTCCGTAACTTCAGCGTAATCTTTCCTTTTGTATTTTTCCATCACTAAAAGCTACGCACCCTCTTAATTTTACGAAATGTTAACTTTGCACTTGGGTAAAAAACATCATTTAATTTTAGTCTGAAAACTTATTAATTATGAAGTTCATACTAGAACTATTTTCTTCTCTGAAATATTTCCCTCTGGAAAGAAGTCATTCTCGAGAAGATTGTTTCTGAAAACTTAATTTAAAAAGCGCAACAGCTGATTTCGGTTGTTTCAAAAAACAGCCAAAATTAAGGACAATGTGTGTAGGCCTTCATACAGAAAATTTTCCTTGGTTTTTCAATATTATTTCTCTTGACTCACACAACGGATTAAGCCCAACTTTTCACAGGTTTTTATATTTTAAGTGTATGATTGATCGCACAAAGCAAAAACACTGTCTGCGACTATTTTGTCAGCTCTACCAATCCTGTATAATACTTTTAACTGTATGTTTGTTTCTATTGCATTTATCACGGTAGAATGCGCGTGGGCTCCTGGTGATGTTCATGGTGATGAAGCCAATTGTCATCCTCCTGCAGGGCATAATTTGCATCATATATGCGATCGCTGCGTTTGTAAGTGTTGATAATTAATTCAAACCATGTCCAGCCCAAATCTTCCACAATCTATCCTATTGTGTTATTTGATTACGATTAATTCTGTGCTCAAATTATTCCCTGAACTATCTTTTTACACGAGGCCGTAAATAGCAGCCACGAGCCGAGTCAAAACATTGGTGCTGAGTTAGGCCGTGTCCGAAACGGCGACTTCGGCTACAGCTAGAGCTAGATCAGCGCGTCTGCCAGTGTTGAAGAATAGGCAGACGCGCGCGATCTAGCCGTAGCTGTAGCCGAAGTCGCCGTTTCGGACACGGCCTTACCTTGGAATTGAGTGATTGATTTTTGAATTTTTTTTCTTCAGGCAAACAATGAATAAAAGTTGGCTCCATAGATATGTTGTGCTGATTAGATGCAGTCGTAAATATTTTTTTATCTTGGCATGACTGAATCGTATGTGAAGAAAACAATGCAAAACCATCAAACACGTTCACACACAAACGACGCCATGCCAAACCTGTTGTGTCAAGCTAAAGGTGGTCAAAGGTGCATGCCCGACGACTGCGATATTTACGTGAATTTTTGGCGGTCCGTAACCTGGTGTTATTCACGAGCCTCGAAGTGAAGACGTCAGATGTTCCGCCAAAAAGCAAATGTATCGTTTCTTACAAATTACCTCTAGGAGAGGGCGCCCTTTAGTCTAGTGACATACAGAGGGGCTATAGGTCTGGGCCGGCTGTGAGGGCTAGTTCCCCACGCAATACAGTGCACGAATCACTTTCCGAAAACTTGACATTCATGATGCCATATCCACCACCCCTACTTCTCTCCACATAGCCTGTTGATGGTTTTCCCCCTTCTTATTTTACTGATCAACCAGCCACTTGTGTTGACTCTTGATTTGTTTTTATGTCACTGACCTATATAGCCTCATGCTCGTCATAGTCTTACAGCCCAGCGAACCACTCTGAACGTTGAATCATTCTGTTAATAACTGTATTGTAATTTTTTAAAGGGAATAACACTATAGTATTACTATACTAACTGTTTACAGCCAAAGGATAGATGTTTTCAATGTAAAAACAGCAACTTAACTGACGAAAAATAACCCATACAGCTCATTTCTGTCGTCGTTTCAAGCCTACGTGACCGTAAAAAAAAACAATGTATAAGGACTCCACCTAAGGCTGCTTGGGCGCCACCATTTTGTATATAATAGGGTGCACCACACTAAATAAACTTCCATAGTAAAATGCTAAATGCTAAATATTCAAAAATACTCAAAAAATATTTAAAGTCTCTCAGCCTGTTCAAAATTAATCAGATATATTTTTGTGACAACTAAACTTCAGATTCCTTCAATTTGTGGTAGGTCAGCCGTTTTGGATTCTTTTGCTAATTACCCTTTAAAAAACATCCCAAAGTGTGCTTTTTCTTAGGCTGACTCGCTGCCAGTTTCCATGAGGCTTTCCTCCCATTCCCAAGCCAAGTAGTACCAATTTTAAAGCCTAAATTTATCAAACCTCCTCAAAAGTTGAAGCACAGAGCCCCCAGGTTGTGATACATTGTTATACATTGTTTAAATACATTACAAAATGTATTAACTGCATGACACCCAAAACGTTATTATTCACGGTATTTTGAGGGCCTACAAATTATGATAATCAACTTAGCGCGTGAATTTTGTCCTATTTAGTGTGGTGCACCCAGAGCTGTGTAGTGAGAGAGTTGTTTTTTTGGTTACGTGGTTGCTGGTTACTCTTTACCGGGTTCCAGTCCAAATGTAGCACACCCATAGAGTTATATTTTGGAACTAGAGGGCGCACTAACCTAGTTACGCGGCCCGACAAGGGCAGCGCGGCGGCCATTTCTTAAGTAGTCAAAAACAACGTCTAAACTATTTGTGCGTGTTGCAACAGAGCAATGGTTAACAATGAAAGGGTTTACTGTGAAATTTATGGATGCCAGTGAAGACTGTTTATAGTACTAAATAATCCCCGAATAAATATAATATTTTAAAATTATATCCCTTCACTTCGGACAATAAATCATGGCATGTGTGTTCATCCTCTATTGAAGCGAATACGATAAACCCCACGAAACAACTTTAAAACGGCCGATCGGTTTTTTTTTGTGTTTTTAGACCGCATGATGTGTACAAAAAGGCGCGCGTGTCTCCTTGCGGTCCCGTCGCGTCTGTGCACGTAGCATTCAACAGTGCGCCCAGAGCACACCCCAATGTGAAGTCTAGTCTGGCACCCTGTGTGCGCATATACAGGTTTTTGGCTGTAAAGTTGTTGAAACTTTCGAAATGCACATCTCTGTGACATCATATCCGACCATGAGGTCATTGAACCCTCTCAGGTGCCGTAAGGACTATAAGATGTAGGTTTTTAATCATTCAAAAACAAGGAACCTTAAAAGTGCCTTGCTGTTGGGTCAAAGGTTTTGAAGAGAAGAAATGTTCTGTTCAAATAGGGAAAACTCACGCAATCAGGTATGAACTAAAAATCACTTCTATCTTGTAAGACTTCGAACCGCGGCGAGAATCGGGGTCCATTCCTCGCCCAACCTGATCCCAACGGTCACTAATTAAATTTGTTCGTTTGCTTGTTTGTTTATTAACTTGTTTGTTCCGTTTTTTGTTTTTGTTTTTTACTCGAAAAACAGAGTGGGGTTTGGGTGAACCTCGTCTCATTGGCAATCTTGTTGGCGTTTATCGTCCTTGACGTAAGTAAACGGTTGTGTAACTCAACTTTAATTGTGCTCAATAAATATGTTTTCAAAATCAAGCATGGAAAGACGAATCTAGAATCTTCGAGTTTCCGCAAATGATCGTGCTTAAAGCAATAATAAACGATTTGTTGACCATGCATTAATTTGATCAAATTTTACAAAGCTGTTGGAACAAAGATCTCCGGTTACCAGTCTCAACTGATAACATTGTCCTGCCGCTTGAGATATTCTTTTACAAATAGGCCTACCAGCATTCTATAGCAAGATTTACATTTGTTCCAACAGTAAATATTTTGTGTGCATCAGGCCTACTAGTTGACAGCTTTGTTAAACCTGGGGCCGGTTTCACAAAGCACTAAGATTCAACTTGAGACGAGTTGTCAGTATTGCCATAGTGATTTGTATTGTGACATCACACTTTGCTTAGGAATTAAGAGCGATTTGTAGTTAAGATCGAGCTTAGCTCTTAGTTATATTTAGTCTAGTATACAAAGTGGCAACTTGGGCGAGTCTGTTCCATCTACGTCTTGTACCCTTTTTTATTAGTAGCAAATGAACGATGATTCATTACACCAACAGGGATCAGAATATTGCCAAACTCGTTGGACGATAGTAATGCAAAAGTAATCGTCAAGTATAGGCCGTGTCCGATTTGGCGGCTACATCTACGGCTACACTGCAAAAACGTTGGTCAAATCATTTGACACAATTTGTTGGGCAATTTGTTGGGCAACTATTGGTCGATGTTTGCCCAACGAAAGCAACAATTGCTGTTGTTGGGCAAACATTTCGTTTGCCCTTTTTTCATAAGAAGTGAAACAAAAGTTGGGCAAATGTTGGGAAAATATTTCGCAATCTTAATTCATTATAATTGTTGGTTACACTGTTGCCCATATATTGGGCAACTTTTTGTTTATTTTAATTAATAGTAGTTGTTGGTGAAAACGATGCACATTAGTTGGGCAAAATCGTCCGATCATGCGCACTACGATCAAACATTTGCCCAACAACTGGTCATATTTTCCACATTAGTTGGGAATTGTTCCCGCCATAAGACGTACGACGTGCATGCATAAAAGCATAAACACGATCTTTTACAACATGGCGAGTGGAGAAGTTGCTGTGACCGTGTCGTCTCTCTTAAAAGAGCGGGGTTGTCCAGTGGTTATAGATCCTTTTGAGGGCAAGTTTTTAACTAAATATTAAGTTTTGTTTCCTATGCAGTTAGTTGTACATGGTCGTGACAGCTGCCTATAGCAAGCAGCACAGTGATAATGCCATTGAATTATTTTCAGTTTTATCATGCATTTCTTATACATGTATTTTAACGTTCCAAACATCCTGCAGGCAGTGCGTTGTATGCAGTATAGACATGCCACGCGATGTACAACAATACATGAATTGCACTATCACTGCATTGCTTGCACTGCAGCTGTCACGACTGTGTGTAGCAAATGAACGGAAAACAAACGTTATTTAGTTAAAAACTAACCTTCAAAAGCATCTATAAACCACTGGGCAACCCCATGTTTTTGAGAGAGACGCCAATGGCACAGCTCTCCACCACTCGCCACTGTGGAAAAGATCGTTTCGATGCCTGGACGTAGGCCTACGACGCATCACATGGGTAACTGTGAATCAAATGGTGAATTAATAGCACAATACATATTGACCAACTTTTGTTGATAAAAAATCCCCAACACTTGGTCACGTAAAATTGCCCAACTGAAACATCAAACCTTTCTACCCAACAAGTGGTTAAAAAATTAGCAGTAAAGTTTATTAATAATTTTGACCAACAGTAAAGCAATATCATTAGACCTACAAGTTGGTTAAAAATATTTACCCAACATTGTTGGGTATAAATTTGACCAACGGTTTAGTGTGTTCATATTAAACCTAACGTTGGTCAAAATGTTGGTCAAAATATAACCAATATTTTTTGCAGTGTACGGCTACGGCTATATTTCCTTAGCAACATCCTTAGCAACAGTCGTAGCCGTTACTATTGCCGCAATTCGGATACGGCCTCACCTTTACAAAAATCAAGTAGCTCAACTTACTTGATTCAGATACAGTTTGAGATTATAAACCAAGTTTGCAAGAAGTGATTAGAAAACAGCAAGGTGATAACAATGCAAATTTTATTTGTCATAATTATGCAAAATATGTCGGTGCTAAGAAGTAGGTGATGAGCACTATAACTTTTCATTTCCGTTTGTTTTAGAGAAAAAGAAATCACATGAATTTCCATCCGTTAAATGTATTCTTATGATTTTTAGAATCAAAATTGTACGTTTGCTTTTATCTGTGGCATATGTGTTCCAACATCCCAACAAACCATAGATTGACCATTTATTTTATTATCACTTTCTATGGTGATGTCGTAGGTGTTTTGTTTCCTGGTTGTGGTGTCACAATACCAGGAGTTGCGAGATGGACGCGGGCGCCTGGAGGACGTCATTGCTGCCAGGGTAAATATATTTTCCCGTGTTTAAAAAACATTTCGAAACTTCTTAAATGTTGCCTCTGACTAGTTTGTTTAAATATTTTGAAGGACAAAGTTCTCAAGTTGTTGTTGTTGTTGTTGTTGTTTTTTTGTTTTTTTAAATTTATTTTTATAGAAAAGTCAAGCATTCAACTGTCATTGGATGACAGTTTGCTTTTCAAATATTAAAGGCGGTATTCGTGAAAAGTGTTATTGTAATGTTTCAACAACCTAGTTGTTACCGGATTTGGGTTACTTTGTAAAACAACAAGAAAATGTCAGAATAGTACGAAGCTTCGTAAGGCAATTCTAGACAAAAATGCACAGGTATACATAAACAAAACAGAAAAATGTTTCGTTCCCACAAAATTGTATTTTGCTCCTTCGAAATACTATTATTGTGCCCTCGAAAATTTATTTCGTGGGATTGAAATAATTCTCTTTTGGGGGATGGGGATTGTTTGGGTTTTATTTTTTTATTTTTATTTTTTTTTTTTTTTTTTGGGGGGGGGGTCTTTTACAATTTGTCTTTGCTGGCTAAATATGTTTCGGTCGAGCGAAATATTCCTTCGAAATAGTATTTCGAGGTAACGAAATAATATTTCGAGGGAAGAGGAGATAATGTCGAGGGAACGAATGATTTTTGACCTGTTTTATTTTATTTGTTTTTTCTTCTTATGGAACTGTCTCTTTAGGGATGAACGTATTAAAACCTGGTTCACTTCTGAAAATATTTGGGAGACAAATCATTTATAAGCAAACATGCAGATGAAGGGTCATACTTAAGATCATCGTTGAAGTTTACTTTCATGTTTGGTTTAATACTTTCGACGCCGTGGTGTATGTGATTACGAGTTGACAAAAGCATGACAATTATAAGTTTAGGAGAGTGTTTACTTGTACTTTTTCTCTTGAATACTTTCATTTTGGGGGGTCCACTTCGAGAGACAGGAAATCAATTCTTTTTAACTTCTCCTGATTCGACAGAAATATTTTAGTATCGAAATGTTTTTTGGGAAAAATCAGCCGTTTTTTGGGTTTTTAGTAATGGAAGCTTGTTTGAACTTGTTTTTATGTGGTTTTGTTTTTTTTAAGTTTAAGGTTTTAGCCCTATCCTTTTTTCGATAGCAAGATTGATTTGCAGCTTTTCGTTACTAAACGCTACCTATGCGTCGCTGTCTGTCCTTCAATTCAAGTGGGAGACGTTTTCATCGTCATTAAATCCCGCCGTGTCCTGAGTTTTAATTAAACTGTATTGTTTATTTTGAATTACAGACCACCACTCACACTATTGTCACCAATCCTGGCGTTGGCGGCGCAGTTGTCGTAACCCAGCAGCAGGGTTACGCACCCCAGCAGGGTTACCCAGCCCAGCAGGGTTACCCACCCCAGCAGGGTTACCCACCCCAGCAGGGTTACCCACCCCAGCAGGGGTACCCACCCCAGCAGGGGTACCCACCCCAGCAGGGGTACCCACCCCAGCAGGGGTCCCCACCCCCAGGTTACCCAGAAAAGGCTTAAGCTTTGAGAAGACGCTGTTATGTCAACTGAACCTGGGGTCTTGTTTAATAAAACTGTTTAGCATCATTATGAGGAAGTTTATCCAAATGTACGAGCCAAGATAACTAGCATAATCAGTTTTGAAGAGCTTTATTAAATCAAGTTCCATTGTCTGTGGATTTGAGGTAGAAGTAGCGCTTGTTTAGTTTAATTCAAGAAACCCTGACAAAGTCTTCCATAAACCATGTAGCTGAGTGAATAATGAAACGCATTAGCTTTGAGCGTGTCTCTTACACTTGAGGGAAAAAAAGGGGAAATGTTCAAGGGTGTCGAGTGTATCCGTAATTTTAAAAAACACCTGCCACTTATGGACATAATTTTTGAGGGTACTACTGTAATCATTATGAACTCAAAAACAGGTTGCCAGCCGTTGATGCGTCGCTTCACCTTTTGATACCAACAAAGTGCGTACCAATATTTATATTGAGTGCACTTTGATCGGCAGCAGAGGGGTGTTTCTAAAGCTCCGCTGTATTAAAACAAAATATTTACCGACATTGTGCGACGTATTTACTAGCCTCTTCAAATAAATAGCTTGTAGATAAAAAGTTGACGCTCTTGCAATGGGATTTCAAGGTAAGAAAACAGAGTCTCAATAGACTTTAATTCTGATGACGTCACAATTTTTCTACCACTTTGCTGAATAATGTGAAACCATTTTCAGAAATGCAGTACCCAACAAACCGTGACGTCATCAGTACGAGGGTCTATTGTTAAAGTTAAGAACTCAATGCATGTTTTATGTGACTTTTTCTGGGTTTCCTGTTAGTAGGGCTCAAACTCATAAAGCTGTTAAGTGAATCAAGTTTTGCTTCCCCCCCAAAAAAAAAAAAAAAAAAACCCAATTTATTGAGAGACCAAAAAACCCACCAACCAGCAGACCACATGTTGATACAATGTTAGAAAAAATGGAAAATCGGATAGAAAGTTGTTTGAGACCAATTAAGAGCTCACTCCACGGCAATAAAGTTAATGGCGAGATGTCACCCCAATCCACTAAGCAAAAGTAGTAGTCCCGATCGACTTCCTACCTTTCGTCCAGGTAGTAGTTAATAAGCCGGCCAGTTCTTTTCAGAACTAAGTAGTCTCCCGAATTCTGAAATCTACTCCGCGGCAGTAGAATATTATAGCAAGACAAGTTCTCAAAGAACACATCTACACACCAAAGTAGATATAACAATGGTGATGCTACAACCCGAATTAACATTGGTACCTCAACATGCAATGCCTCAAAACCTTGTTTTTCTTTGCATGCTATTGTTGTGCTAAGCAACTGTTTTTACTTGACAGCTCTATGTATTATGAGGCCCTAGTATCCGTCTGGAATAGTCTTGGTTCACGACACTAGCGTACTGTTATTCATCCACTGTCAAAAGATGGCGCTATCCAGAAACGGTACTGTCTTGGACCATGGTGACATTTTTTGGTATGGTCTCTGAAATTAATATCAAAGTTTAACTACATATATTTTTCCTACTATTCTTATTCTATATCGCATAGTCTCTTGTTATATTATTAAGGTGGTGTTTTACCAAACCGTAATCTTACAATCTTTATAGTTAAACTGTCCGCATTGTTAGGGTTTTTGGGGAAGGGGGTGGGTTAAAGGCGGATAGTATTTGTAGTATCTCAAATACAATTTGCTTCCCACAAGACAGGGTAAACAAGTACTAAGCGTATAACCGTCTTTGACAAAACTTTCTGCTTAGCAGAAGAAGAAACAAACTAACCCACCTCCTCTTAAGGAGCTGCATGACACTGGTCTCTGGCCGGTGTAGGTATTGTCAGTTTTAATAGTCATCTGAATTTATACACAGATATTAATAAATATGTTAATCAATTTGCTACTAATCTAGTTTGCCATTTTTTTAAATATGCAATGCTTTGTCGATATTTGTAGTTTTGATTTAATTTTATTTCAAGCAAATGTAAAAAGCCTTGATAACCCCAAATAGTTCCCATGCCCATGACTTTAACTTGCCCGAGGGATGATGTACTCATATCTCTGTTGTGATTTTTCTCTAAAATGTGTTTCGATTGTATTTTCTACTCGGAACAAACTTGCGGGTTGTCTGTTTTGCTTTACACCGGACTCCCATGACGGCCTATATCTTATGAGCAAAGTCCATCCATCAAAATGTATAGGCAATTCTCAACTTCCATTTCACATAACCTTCATATTATACTTCCATTTAATATGAACACCGTGACAGTTCTGGGCGCTCAAGGGCTTGATAAAAGTATTTGTTTTTACCACTTGGCCATACAGTTCTCTAACACAATAGAGAACCCTGTTACGCTATGTTCTGTTTGCGTTTACACATACAGACATTGGATACTCGGGTTATAGAACTGTCTACATGTATATTGTATACAAACAAACTGCGCTGATTGGTAGGGACGGCCGAATGTTACAAAACATTGAATTGTCTTAACAGATGTTGTGACCAAATTCAAAATTTTCTGCAAACTTTCAATTATAAAAAAAATACATGATTGGTTGCTTTGATTTTAAAAAAATTCAAAACAATTTTTGAATATTTGTGTAACATTGTTACAAACTGTGGCCTCTCTGTTTGTGCTTTGCGCTCATGGCTTCCTACAGTTTTTCAAACTTGGTTGGCAAAAACTCGGGCTGTGACGTTACAATAGAAAGGTCTTTAACTGAAATACAACACTGAAGATTTCTCTATTTTACCCTTCTGAGACGAAGTTAAGATATTCTAAAGGCACTTTGTCTTGCGTTTATTAAGACTAATTTGTGATTGGAAATTAACTGCAACAGAAACACTTTTAGGTGCCTACGGTATTTTTGTATCAAAAAGATTTTATTTTCAACGAACAGAATAAGATTCTGTTGTTTGACGCCGAAAGTCCAGATACTCTGAGAAGTAAATTAAAAAAAAAAATAAAAAAATGCTGTTTTTCTTTTCTGTAAACAGTTTGATTCTGTTTTTTAATATTCTATTTTTACATTCGTGCCAAGTATTTTTGTGTTTCGTATTTTACTCAGAATAAAAATGTTCGCTGCTCAGAAGTGGTCTTTAGTATTCTTTTGTTTTTAATGACGAATGTGGTTTATTGATGGTATTTGTTGTTCCATTGTTGTTGTTGTTACGGTCAACGAATTGTGTTTTTATTTTTCAAAGAAGCTTTCGTAGTGGGCCTCAATCGTCTTTAAGACTTACAGTGTAGTGTGTTTTTCATTTGCTTGATTATCAGAGATTCGTGTCCAAGAGTAGAGTTGACGTTAAATTGCACGTTGGATACTCAACCTGGGGCCGATTTCACGAAGAGATAAGATTCATCCTAGCCGTGTATCAATCTTAATATTGCTAAGCCTTAGCAAAGTGTGATGTCACAGTACAAATCACAATGGCAACATTAACAACTCATCTAAAGATGAATCTAAGTTATTGCTTTGTGAAATCGACCCCTTGTTCAGTAGGGCCTTTGCTCAGGGTAATAAGCTCCGTAACTAACTGGCAAACAACTGGTGTATGGCTAGACTTGTCCCGTCTTTATCCGCAAGGATAAGGACATGCACTGGTCTTACTGTCCAGTGATTTCGTTGGATGCAATGATTTCATCGGATAAACGTCCAGCGACGTAAGCTTTCCTTATCTGTGTTATGATTGGTCCAAGGTGATGTGATTTGTCAGCTTGCAGTTTCTATCGTCTTCATGCAGCGTGTGCTGTTACACTATGCAGTGTTGTTTATTCACTATGTGTACATGACTGCAAATCTCCGTGTGGAATGAATTCGAGGTCAAAGGTACATTCCGACAGGATCCCACCATGTTCTCTGGCGTTATTCAGAGGAATCTCGAAGCGTGACGTCAGATGTTCAGGCTAGTGAATGCGGTTTCTTTATGCAAGAGACCACGGCTGGGAATCCCCAACGGCCACAGTATCCACGTGAAGAGCCTTGATCCTACACTTCCATCCAGCAGCGGGAGCCCGCAGGAACTCAGTACCGTTCTCGTCACCGACAGGCGGCATAACGACCTGCACTACAACAGTCCGAGAAGGAGCACGGACACCCGGCACGTCGAGATGCACTGTGCCCCTGTTCCGTCCCAACTTGACAATTGTCCAAACTATAGTTGGGACTGGTCCCAACTTGAGTGTTAAAGTTGGGACGTCCCAACTATAGTTGGGATCACCCATAGAGTTCAACAGTACATCGTGATCGATGATGCATGGATTACTGTGTGCATGGCTAGTTTATTGCTCCATGCTGTGTGACACTACTGCAGACGCACAAGCTGATGCGATCTGAGTTAATATCTTCATTTCAAACCCGGGTCTCGGCTCTGTACAAACTCATGTCAAAACTGATGATGGAGCTAGAGCCAGTCGCGGGCCGTTACCCAGGACGAAGTTTTGAATGATAGTATATCCATATATCGCTCATAATGGACCGCTAAAAGTTTAAAACTAACTCGGTGTAAATAGTGTTTTTAAACTAGGGTTCTGACAGCAGCCTCATGATCATGCCGGTTGAAGCTCTCAGTCTCAAGTAGGCCTACGCATTTAGTTTCCCTTCTCTCGGAAAACCAACATTCTAATTAATCTAAAATATTCTCAAGGGAAAGTGGTCTTAAAATTTCATAATCATACTATGATACTAACATGTTTTTAGTTTATTGATGGGGGGGGGGTGCTTTGTGTTTACTGCGATCCCAACTATAGTTGGGACGTCCCAACTTTAACACTCAAGTTGGGACCAGTCCCAACTATAGTTGGGACGATTGTCAAGTTGGGACGGAACACCCCGAGACTGCGTTGTAAGAAGACGATGAATCTGCTGATGACCTTTAACACAAACACGACTCACTCGAACCACAGATCTCATCCAGAGTAAGTAGAGCAGCTTGAGGCTCCATCCCGAAGAGGAGTTCGGGTTTTGATGGGATCCCACCTAAATGACGCCATCACCCTGGAGGAAGCCGACAAGGAACTCTGCTCAAGGTGGATTAGACGGCAGACCTACATTCTGCTCGCCACAAAACATTAGTGATGAAGAGGATGGAGACAGAACTTGTGTGAACAACTTTTATGCGGAGTTTAGGTAATGAGGGCTCATTTTACTTCTACTCCCATTGCACTTTGCGACTCCAACGCCCGCATTCGGTTCGGAAGACGTGTCCTACTCACACCTACGGAATACGTGTTCTACTCACTTTTCTTCTCGGGCGATCCTGTACCACAATTCTTGCCGACACATTAACCAAGTGGTCTCACATCCTAGAATAAACCCAAATTCTGTGTTCGTCCATGAGCCAGCTACACTTGCCGGTACCAACTCGAGGGACTTATTCTAATATCACTTTTCTAGTTGCAGATTATCCACAACTTACAATAAACTATGATAGCCTTACTACAAGTTTTTGAAAGGTTTTCACCGTGAATTCTTAAACCTGGTAGTCTCTGCCGTTGTTGCTAAGCCAACGGCTGTTTACACTTTAACATTTTAAGCCCATGTATTTACACGGAGAGGGACTATTTGAGTTGGGCATACTCAAACAGCCGTTGTTTTTTGTCGCTTGGCAAGCATGGCTGCATGTCAAGACTCTTTTGTCAGTCTGCTGCTGTATGTTTTCCAAGAAAGTCATGAAGAGGGATGTTTTTTGTGTAGGTGACATTTTGTTGAAAAATGCTCTTTTTTATACCAGTTGCTTGTAAAGTTTAGGTTGTGGTGTAGATTGATTATATTAGTCCACGACCCAGAGGCGGAAGTTTCACAGTGGTGACTTAGGATTGTCTCTCCACAGCAAAGTTACAGTATCTTGGAAGGTGAATAAGTGTGCATATTGTATATTTCTGATTATGATGGGAGATGAAATTTCACGAAATATGTGCTGGGGTAGGGTGGGAGTGTGCCCCCTACCATTTGTTACAGCCCGTAGCTTTTTACGTTGTATCACAACATAACAGAAAACAATAAAAAAGTGCACCAACATTTTGTGTGTGGAGTGGAAATAGCCTATTAAACGAAACAAAATGGAAAAGAAAACGACTTCCCCTCAACCCCTTATTTAATTTATATCAAGGGACCCCCAGAACCCGGCACCAGTGGATGATTTCTAAGTAATTGGGTAAAAGAATGAAGGCTGAAAAAAAATTGCGTTTTTTTATAGAGGGAATTGCACCCCACAGCCTGGGAAAACGATATCAAAGAGAGTGATGCGCAGCATTTTTTTCCCGCCCCCTTTTCATTGAAATGTCACTACATCTTAGTGTCTAGGGTTAACAACACCAATTAGCAATTGGCAAACAGACATTGAAAGCATTTAACAACAAACTGGCCAGAAAAATTAATCTTGCAAGTCCCAACTGAGGATCGGACTGGGTAACACTTTTCTTAACACAGAAAATGAATCTGAACTAGTTCCAAAGTGTCTACTCTTGTTGATTGGACAAGACCATGCACCATACAGGTGCAGCTGCATACTCAAGTACTGGCCTACTAAATACAATAGAATCAAACTGCAACACAGCCTTCTTTAATCTTGGCAATCAACTGATACCAAAGGCAATGTTACATAACATACAAGGAAGGCATTTTTCAACAAAATGTCACTTATACAAATTAATTTCTCTCTGACAAATATATACATGGACTTTAACCAAAAAAAATGTTACTAAATCTGAAGGGCCATTGGCTAAGAGGCTAAAAGGTTTCAGATTCCACGGTGAAAATCTTTCGGAAACTGTATAAGTCAATTTTGGGGGAAAGGCTATCATAGTTTACGGTAAGTTGAGGATTTTGAAAAGTGATATTAGAATTAGTCCCTCAAGTTGGTCCCAATATGTGAAACTTCAGCCCCTGGCTCGTGAACTAAATATATAGGACTCGTGGTCAAAATACCACTTTCGTTTGTGCTTCCCTGTACATGCAATAAAGCAAGGAATAGAGGAATAAAGCTGGGGGGGGGGGGGGGGGGTAAAATGAAGTTGTGTGTATGATGTTTTCATGTTTAAAGGAAGTTAATCATAACAAGTACACATTGTCGTAGAAAGTAGTAAAATATAGTTGATGATTGTGTTTTCTCATATTGCAGTATTTTTCTTTATAAGGTACTGTTTAAGTTAAAATACTTATAATATAGATCCAGGTACTTGGTATAGACTTCTCGACTCAGTACTCGGATATCAGAATACTCAGTACGCAGACACGTGTAACCCCCCCCCCCCCCTTATATAGAACAGGTACTCGTACTCGGGTACAACTCGGCCTCCTTGGTACTCGGTAGCGATTGGTACTCGACCGAAAGTACTTACACCTCTTCAATGTTGATGAAATCGCTGAACCATCATTTATTTGTTTAGCTTGCCGCATTTTAGAATTACGTGTTTTCTACAGTGACTCTTGTCAAAATAGTCTGGGAATGTCACAGGGTCCCCTCAACAACATTTTCTTTGGTGTCACGTTCTATGAAGCATTGTGCTGTAATCCTATGTAACCCTATGATTTGTAAAGGTTCTTGACACACACGGTCTACACCGCGCACCTAAAAAGCGCACTACAAACAAGTAACATCGCTGAATGTCAGTGAGCATTGAACAAACATGGGAAACGTTTAGAAGCATTCCACTTCTACAGGACAATCACATGTAAAAGAAACACTAACACAGGGCTATAATTCATTTGAGCAGCGACAGGAAAAAAGGTGACATACTTTGCGTTTGCAAACTAGGAGTAATTCATCCTTCAAAAATACACTTTTTCCATGTTTACGATTTGTTTTTTATTTCTCTTAATTTGGCACCAGAAATATGTCAATATCGAAAAGTTTTTCGAGAAAAATTGATGTTTTTCGCTTTTTGTAATAAAAACTTTTCTTCTGTTTCAATTTTTTAAAGGAAAGTGTTCATGGTGTTTTTCTATTTAATTTATTTTTACGCAAAAACTTATGACTTATAAAGATTATTGTTTTACACCGAATGACCAATTATTCTGTGTATTATTGCATGCCGTTTTTCTTTTGCTGTGAACGTTTTGGTAATACTTTGTTTTTATTCGTGCTTAGTATTTTTATATTTCATGTTTTATTTAGAACAAAACGTATTTGCTTCCCACCAATCACCGACAAGGATCCCTTATGTGTTTGTAATACTTAACAGAATAAGAGCATTTTGTTTACGCCGACTAGTCCAATTATTATGTGCATGCCGCTTTTTCCTTTTCTGTGAACATTTTGATATTACTATTTCTTCTATTCGTGGCAAGTATTTTTGTATTTCATGTTTTAATCAGAATTAAAAAGTTTTGCTGTTCAGAAGTTGTTGGTGTTCTTTTGTTGAGGAATGTGTTTTGGTACTGGTATTTGCTGATGGTGCTGCTGCTCCTGCTGCTGTTGCTGCTGTTGCTGTTGCGGCTGCTGTTGCTGTCTCCGCCTGTTTGGAGTTCCCTATACTGAAAGCACGTTTCTAAATGACTGAGGGGGCCTAAGGATGATGTCTAGCTCAAGCTGCTGTTTCGAAAAGAGTCTTTGACCTGGAAAGTGGTGGGAAAATGGAATTTTAAACCTGGATTCTACTTCATGTTGACCCATTTCTGGGTCAGTGTGACCTGGAATCAAAGTGAGCTCGCTACGGAGCGACCACAGCGCCAGTATTTGTACACACTGGTATGTGTTTTTTTCCTCCCACCCTGTCAACCCCCCCCCCCCCCTCACCCTCCCCCCACCACTCCTACATCTGGCTCTTTTTATAAACGGAAGTGAAAACGTCCGAAGTTCTCCATAGGCCTATACTCTGCGAAAAAAATATTGATATTCGCTTTGTGTGTTGATCATGACACACCTGGCTGAAATCAGTCAACACCATGTGCAAGTTGATACAAGTGGGGTACAGATTCACCCTAATGTTCTTCTGAGCTTTTAATTTTAGACATCAAGTTAATCATTTCCTGTCCGGTCCGAAATCGAATCCCGGCCCTCTTCCTCAAAAGTCGGTAGGTTAAACTTACGGATTACCTTGATACTAATAATGTGAAGTTTTGAAGAAGAATAGTTCTCCTCCAACCCCCCCCCCCCCACACACACACACACAAGTGTGTAAACACCTCCAATCGGGGACCTCCTATTGTCCCTCTTTTGTTTGGACTCTAACTTTTTGGCAACAGCTCCCATTGGTTTTGTACACAATTTCTAACTGGGGACCTTTACCCAACCGGGGACCCTATTGTCCTCTTTTGTTATAGGTCCCCGGTTTGAATGTGAAAACAAACTCACACACATTCGGCACTATCGTCACTGCCTTTGTGTTATAGTCAGCTACTGACTATAATTAATCAGCTGTATTCATGTCTTCTGTGGGTAACTTTGCCCTTGTGCCTTTCCATGGGTGAAGACCTCTCTACCCTGATGATGCTGAGTAGGGGTACCCCCATCCCCCTAATCCACCCTACCCCACCCCACGACCACCAACTCCACCACCGGTCACCTACCAACACCACACCAAACCATCTTAATTCTCCGGTCTACATTGAATAAAACAGGCCGCTAATTTTGTCCAATTATTTTTGGAAATCACTCGCTAGCCCCTCCTTGCCCCCTTTTAGAGACAGGTGTGCTGGCCAGTAAAAAATAAAATGTCGGTTGCAGCCCGAAGATCGGACGTCGCAGGCATCCCGAATGATGAAGACACGATCGTGTTCGCTCGGCCCCACCAGTCTCTATGCCCACACCACGCTCTAATCGAAGACGCTTTTGGGTACGGTTCGGAAGCGTTTTCTTATCGACAGAGGGCGCTCGTGGGCATTGTTGTTCGGCTTGGTTTCAATGAACGAAGAGAGTTCAGAGGCGCTGCTTTTTACTTGTGTACATAACTCACCCAGCATTCGAAGTGAACTTCTCTACACAGAGCAGTAACATATTTGGAATGCCTCTCTACTAAGCTAGTCTACTAATTATGTACCGTCCGTTGAAAGTGTAAGTCCAACTGAAGCTCAAGATTGAGTAAACTGAATTAAGGCATGGGTCAACATATGGTAGTCATGCGAAGATGTTGCTGTTTTGGTAATGCACGGTCAGGATCTTTGGCAGCCACATTTATACACTGGTAAGTCAACTATTACTAATCGTGCAGACATTCACGATGTAAAACCCATGGAGGAAAATAATTAATGAACGAAAAGTACAGAGTTCCACCGTCGCCCTTTTCACTCATTTTGTATTGCCAGTACAAAAAGACTGTGTTCATCACCAACGAGGGAAACGAGTCTTGGGCCGGGACACCATGTGTTCGCGTGATCGATGGTGTAGCGCGCCCTCCTACGGCATGATTTATCCAACTTGACCAGCTCTCACTAAAACGTCTTGGGAATCCTGCTGCGTTGAGTTACATGTTTCTTTGTTTGGTTTCTCCCCAGCCTATCCTGGAAAACCAAACAGCACACAGTCGCAGAAATAAAATGACATAAATTCTTGTTAGTAACAGGCAGGACCTTTGGTCATGTATTAATTTATTTAATTTTTAAAATTATTTATTTCAGCAAAAGCGCACTGTTTGGTTCCTGAGGAAATGCTGGGAAGAAAACAGCTACAGGATTCCCAAGACATTAGTGAGAGCTGGTCAAGTTGCAGGAAATTATGCCGTAAGAGGGCGTGCTATTACAAACTACTAAGGGCATACATAACCACAGACATGTCTGCGACAATCCACTATTGATCACTGCTGGCATGTTGGACCAGGAGTAAGCAGAACCCTCACAACCCCGGGTAAGTTTGAAACTTCCCTGCACAGGATTTGAAACTTGCCTAGGGAAAGTTTGGAGCTTGATCCCAATTTCTACCTCATGCCTCAGATAGCACAAGGACCGGTGTTATTTAGTAACTACTTGGCCACGACATAGAGAGATTTACTGCGGATACTAGTAGAACATAAAAATCGTCATTTGCCTGGAAGATAGGCGTAAGGCTCTACGCCCTTCCTCCGTGCAGACAAAGTACTTTTTTCAGTAACAAAAGGCCAGAATCAATCAAATGGCTCCTCCAACAACAAAAACGTGGCATTTAATGTTACATTTGTTTTGCTAGATTTAACCCAAAGGCATGTTTTTTCATTACATGCAGAATTTAACCTTCCTGTAACGACTTATGAATGGCAGAAAACCGATCAAACTTTTACGCTCAGTTTTCTTGAAATGCAATTTTGCACATCAACTGCTTATGCCGTTTCTCCACTAACATTTCTTTACATCCTTTTACCGGGCTCCTGATAGTGTTTGTACAGAGCACTGTAGTACTTTTTATGTAAGATAATTAAAACCATCTAATGAGCCAAGTGTCTTCCGACAGGAGTCACAAGTTATGTATTTCATTGTTTTTCACTTTTTGCAAAGCCCACAGCAATTTGAGCTTCCTTAATATCCTAGACTGGACATGACTAGACCAGTTAACGGGAAAACAATTTTGTGTGGTCCATTGCTCCATTGTGTGTAAAAGAGCCCACAAGGCCCGTGTGTAAACCCACTTGTGTTCCATACACTCTGTAGACATTCCGTAGTTCTGTACACTTAAGAAAACAATAATTCAAAGCAGTAAACTTCTTTAACACTGCGTGGACGTGTGTAAGTCCACATAGTGTTTTAAGTCCCTATATATTAATGTTTGGTGTTCTCAGGTCCACACTTCGTACGTATTGCCATTTTTATGATAAGAAAATGACTAATAATATTTTTATTATGATGATTCAGTTTTCATGGTTATTTAATAAAATTACTGTTGGATGTACATTACATGTTAATGGTTTACACACACACTGGGCAGAAAATCAAAGGTTGAGGGCCGATGGCCCAAGAGGGGGAACTCAGGCCGAGCTCCATCCTTCTTAACATCTTCAGCACTTTACAAGTGATGGGGTAAATTGAATTATCGTGTGATCCCAACTGACGGCTGCACCTTTTGTTTGGTCTGAAAGGGAAAACAACTCATGGAATCGAGATTGTGGGGCCATGGAATCAAGATTTTCCTCAAAAGAAATTGCTCAAAAGAGATTGTTGATTGAGAGCTCAAATGAAGGATGTCCGAATTTGACCTCGCACGAAATCTCAAGAAACAGTTGGCGGTTGATATGTGGCAGGGTGTACCCACTGCACCCCTCCACTTGTGTCTTCATTGTGATCTGGGAATTTTCAAGAACTGTTTCAGAGGGTATCCACTAAAACAACCTTCCCCTCTTGTACAAGAGTACAAGAGAAGCATGTGTTAGAGCAAATTCTACCCCCATGAATAGAAATATGGGAATATTAGGAGGTGGCGCTCCCCTCCTTCATATCTGGCATAGTAAAGCAACAAAGACTAATGTCAGCAGCGAAAGCTTTTGCCTAAATTGAATCGGAGATCTTTTCAAAACACTTTTACGCGCGTGATCGTAACGGTTTCGGGTTGTTGTTTTTGCGTGTGAAGGAACATATAAACTCACACACTTCAGAAGGCCAGCTCGTGACTTGCACATACTACTTCCCCAAAAGCATTTTTATTGTGTATTGCACGAAATGGCAATGTCAGAAGTGTGATAGCGTGAAATTAAACTCTTTTTGGCTAGCTGCGAAGCAGAGTGAGCCTATGTAATGACAACTTCCGTCCGTCTGTCCGTCCGTCAAGTCGTCTGTCTGTCTGTCCGGCCGTCCGCATTCAATAAATGTTAAAGTTTTAGCATCAAGCTTCAACATTTATGTTTTGAGTTGTTTTATGGATTCTAAAAGCCCTAAGTGAATTAATTATACAATGACAGCCATGTATTCTGTTTCTCAACAAAATTTTTCACAGAAAATTTTCAGAATTTAAAAAGAAATGTTGAAGCTTGTTTTACAATGTTGAACATAGTGCCCTTGGGACTTTATAAAAAAAACTTTAGACTAAACGTTGGATGTTTTAGAACTAAATTTGAACAACAACACAACAGACATGCAGAAATTATTTAAACAAAAACTAAACTCTATGTCACTGATTCCAGTTGAATGAGCTGAAACAATGAAAATTTTAAATTGTCATAACTCCTTATTGCAATGATGTACTGACTTGAAACTTGAATCAAATATCGCTTCTTACAAAGAGTTTATCACTGGTTCCAGTTGAATGAGCTAAAACAATGAAAACCTTAAATGGTCATAACTCCTTATTGCAATTAGTCATTGGTCTTCTATCTGGCGATCGGCACCTCGCCATGGCAGCTTCGCTGTTCTAGTAAGTAGTAAATTAGGTATTTGATATATTTTCGATGTTTGGTTACCAGGTTTTAAACTGACTATTTTATTTTTTTATATTTTTTTGTATACAGCATACCGGTCATTTTTAAAATTTTTATGATAAAAACATTTTACGTGTGAACCAAAACTGAAACAAAAGGTAAAGTGATTTTTACCGAATACAAAAATTATTCGAAATTAAATGTCAGATATAAAGTAAAGCTAATGTTTCTTAAATTAGTTAACATACTCAAAGCAAAGTAGTTCAGGTTGGGAAATTCTTGGTGAGTGTAGGTTAAAACTAGAACTCTCAAGGTTATCCTCGAGGTCATCCCCGAGGTCATCCCCGAGGTCATCCCCGCGAGTTATGTACACAGTCATGTACCTCAAATGTACACTGTATATCAAATAATACACTACACGAGTAATTGAAGTGATAGCTATCGGTTTCGTTTAAATCAATTATATCAAATTGCTTAGCAAACAATAAACAAAGACTAGGTGTCTGCAATAATAGTTTCGAGCTCAGTTGAAATTTGCATAGCCTTTATACTGTGCATGCTCGTAACAAAGAACTACTGTTTCGTCTGCAGACCAAGTACAAATTAAGAGCGTGTCATACCTTTTAATTAAATAAATCTTTTGGTAGGATTAGCTTATCCTGTTCAAGTTTGGATCCCACCACGGAGTTCCATTCGTCGATATATTTGGGGTCGATTCGATGTCTGTTGTGGGGTATCTCGATGCCGATTCCCTCCTTTAACGCTTGATATATGTTAGGGGTTAACTGCTGGTAGAGCTTGGAGTAGTACAGCTTTACCCCTGCTTTGGATAGGACCATTCCAACATAGACGTCGTCCAGTTTAAAGAAGGGGACATGTGCCGACATCTTGAAGATGAGAGCGGCTACGTCTGTGGTCACGACGTAACAGCCACCGTTCAGGAACGGTGGGTAGGTCGGGGCTGCGTACTCCTCTTCTGACACGTACCACTTTGATTTCTTATTCCTTACCGATGGGGCTCCAATTCTCAAACGTCCCTCGGCAAACTGTCTTCGCGGCATCTTCTCGAGACGCATGACAAGATTGCGGATGTTGATCATCATGTCCACGTCTACGCTCATAATGTACTTGGTGTGCGCGCAGTAAGTTGACACCCATCTCCACCCCATGATGTTCTTATACGTCAGGTTGTAGTAGGTGTCTTTGAAATCCTCTTGAATCAGATCGTGGTGGTTTTTATTCTCCTCCGTGATGCGTTTTCCAACGGAAGGATCATCCACTGTCCCAATCAGAAACTTCGTCAGAACCCGTCTGCCGAGGACCTCCTGAACACCACCCCAGGTTCGGCGTACTTGCTCCCGGTCGAATCTCTCGTCTGGCCGGCACTTGACCAGGATAACCAAGAACACCTCACCGTTGTTTCCACTCCTCGTTGTGCACGCATCCGAATTAGAGATGGTAAAATTAAAAGGGTGTGGGTTTACAACTGGATCTGGAGTGAGTGCTGGTTGAAATACGCGACGTGTACTTGAAAGGTAATGAGCAGCTGTAGTGCTAGCAAACGCAAAATCATTATCTATTTCTTCGATGTCCTCTGCAGTTTGTTTCAAGGCTGTCTGAGAAGTTATTGTAGCGAAGTAACAGAAAGATACCAAAAATCCACCATAAATAACGATACCGCCAAAGATCAGACGTAATTGTTTTTTGTTTACCATGTTGGTGTAGACTTTGCTTCTTTTTGGAATGGCGTTTCTTTGGGTGGCGGCAGTGAGAACATGAAATGAAACCTTTGTTACGTGGTGTATGAGTAGTCAAGGTAGCCTTCCGTGTCAATTTGACTTTTCCCGTAGAGGACAATAACAGTTATAGCCCTTTTCACACGAGAAAAAAAACCCCAACATTCCTTGCGACGAATTTAACGAGCGCTGAAGTCATCCCACGCCTGACCGCTTTCGCAAGCTTTCACACGACACCAAGTAAAAATGTGACCACGTTCCATGAGACGAGAGTACAGACTTAGCTGGTTACCACTGAACTATAGAGTTTTTGTTCTTAAACAGCGCTAGTACCAGTTAAATGATGACGTATGTCGCGTGTGCACAGTGTGTTGCGGTAACAAATAAACCATGTAAACATTCTTCAAAATGGCTGCTGACACTCACGAAGACGTTGGGGAGTCCACCAAAAAACGACCGGCGACGACATCAACCAAAGATAAGAGTAAGAAGGTCAAGAAATCTTGGTACTACGAGGAAACGATTGCCTTGATAAACATTATGGAGAAGGAAACCACCCAATCTAAAATGGATGGTTTGACCCAAAACGGCCATGTTTGGCGGGAAATCGCGGACGAGGTGGCAAATGGTCGCAACGGTGACCAGTGCCCGGTGACGGTGTGTTAACACACAAAGGTCGGCTCCCGAATGTTCTTCACGCATGCGTGTTAATACCGCTTTCGCGAGGATTGTCGGTCAATAAACAACGGATCGTTTCACACGAAGGTTTGACTAGATTCCTTGCGAAAAATTACGCTAGCGTAAGATTTTGTCGGAGGTCGGGACCTACTACAAAATTTCGCAAGGTTTGCGAAAATTTCGCAAGGAATGTAGGCGATGTAAAATATGACTGTCCTTTCACACGAAGCCCAAATTGTAATTTTTTACAAAAAATTGTAAAATTTCGCAAAGAATGTTCGTTTTTTCCGTCGTGTGAAAAGGGCTTATGGTCACAAGGGAACACGTTGTCCCACTGTGAGGTAGAATTAGGGAAAGTCGGGGCTTCTGACACGTACCACTTTGATTTTAAGACAAAAATGTAATAGGAACAAGGGAACACAATGGCCTATTCTTTGTTGGGTAGAATTAGAATATGTATAACGGAGGATGTGAGGGTATGTCATTGGGAGTACGTTGACATCTATATGGGGGTACAGTTAGGAAATGTATGTCAGAGAACGTATTTTATTTAGTGAAAAGTATGTTTTCTTATTAACATTAACAGCCGTTTCAATCCAACATTGGAAACTATATGGTCTTGTTTGTGTAAATCTTACCCTCACATCTAACATTTTCTAACTCTACCCCCATAGAATAGGTCAACGTTTCCAAAAATCTTACTCTCACATCCTCCGTTCAAATTCTACCCCAAAAAATTAGGTCCATACGTGTTCCCACGTTCCCATTACTTAGGTCAACCTACTCATTTAAATATTTATCATACTTCCGGTTCAGTTTAACATTTCACCGCCTCTGAGGGAGAGATCAAAAATGTTCCATGAAGGTTACATGAACTGCGTGTGTGTCATAATTATCATAGATAAAAGAAATGGTCATATTTTCATCTCATGAGCTTATTTATTTTAACCGTTGTTTGGTAGCATGGCAACCCTTGTGAAATCGACGTGCTAATGGAGATAATGGATCATGTCGATTTCGGTAAGTAGACCGTTAAAATCCCCCGTCTGATTTTCCCATGCTGTGAAAAATATGTGTCCTGATGATGGCTCAGTCGTTGTTATTATTGTTTGTTTTGTTTTTTGGTGGGTTTTTTTTTTTTTGGGGGGGGGGTTCGTTTTGTTTCGTTTGTTTGTTTGTTTGTTGGTGTGTTGGGGTGTTTGTTTGTTTGTTTGTTTGTTTATTTTTAGGGGTTTTTTTCCCGGGGGTATTTTATATACAAATTAAACAAGGCTAAAAAGCTAAAAGCTCTTGTAAGGGGCTACAAGAAGAACAGTCATATTTAAGTTGAAAATAACTCAGGGGAGCTGAAGGTAGGAATTGGGCCGCTTAAAACAGTCTATGGAGGGAAACACGCAACAGTCAAGGAGTTCCAAAGAGATGTAGTATGTGAAATTTTCCACAAATATTCAAAAATAGTGTTGAATTTGTTGGAAACAAAGCAACCAATAATGGGAGGTATTTTATTTAATGAATGTTTGTAGGAAATGTTGAACTTGGTTATAAAAACATCTGTTAATACGATTGAAATTTTTACTAAAATTCGGCCGTCCGTGCCAACCAGCTCGGTTTGTTTATCAACAACGAATGGCAAGGTCTATAGACCTCTATTATTGCAACGTCATAGCCCTAGTTTTTGCCAATCGAGGTTGGAAAACTATGGAAAGTCATCAATGCAAAACACACAAAAAATAGCCACATGCAGTTTTTAACAATGGCTCCCAAATATTCACGATTTGTGTTGAGTTTGTTTGAAACAAAGTAACCAAGCCTTGGATGTAATTTTTCTATTTGAAAGTTTGCAAGAATGTTGATTTTGGTCACAACATCTGTAACACGATTGAACAATTCGCCAACATTCGGCTGTCCATGCCAAATAGCGTGGTGTGTTTATCAACAATAGAAAGGGTCTATTATTGACATTAGGTCTGATCGAGCGTGCACATTATTTCCGAGAACAAAGGATTCACCAGCAACTACTTAGAAGACTAATATACTTCTAAGGTTACTGCTCGAAAGTTACCGGTAATTTTACTAGTTATTTGATAGATTTTTCGATGTTTGGTTACCAGGTTTTTGACTGAAAATTTTCCTTTTTTTTTAAATACAGCATACCGGTACATTTTTTAAATTTTTTTAAATTTATTTATATATATATATATATACTGACCCTACTCAATTATTTTCCAAACAAATCAGTGACACCTTGGTTAGAATGCACAATGCCAACGGAATCGACAAAGATACCTTCAACTATCTCCTTCCACAGGACCCCCGTATAGCACGCTTCTACCTTCTACCTAAGATACACAAGCCCAACAACCCAGGCCGACCCATTGTATCTGGTAATGGTAGCCTTACAGAGCGCATTTCTGAGTTTGTAGATAGCTTTCTCAACCCCCTAGTTTCCGGCATCCCTTCCTTCATAAAGGACACCACAGACTTCCTCCATAAGCTAGAGGATGTCAAACATCAAATACCTGACTCTGCTTTTTTGGTTACTTTAGATGTTTCATCACTGTATACTAACATACCCCATAATGAAGGCATAAGTGCATGTGTCTCTGCCCTCAGGGGCAACAAACAATCCCGCCCCTCAGTGATACATGTTAAGGAACTCATCAGCCATATTCTCACTAAGAACAACTTTTCATTCACTGACAGGCATTTTCTACAGATACAGGGTACCGCCATGGGTACAAAAATGGCGCCCTCATATGCCAACATTTTCATGTCTGACTTAGAGGAAAAACTTCTGTCCTCTGCCCCCAGCCGCCCACTAGTTTGGTGGAGATTTATTGATGATATTTTCTCTATCTGGTGTGGTAGTCAAGACAGCTTGGTTGAGTTTATCGACCATATAAACTCATTCCACCCAACCATAAAGTTCACTACTGAATACTCTCTAACAAGTGTTAACTTTCTAGATGTAACTATCAGTAAATCCCCTAGCGGCATTGCTACGGATGTATACAGCAAACCCACTGACACCCACCAGTACCTTCTCTCTAACAGTTGCCACCCCAGTCACTGTAAGAAGGCAATAGCTTACAGTCAGGCCTTGCGCATAAGACGTATCTGCTCCACAGATACCCTATACAAAAGGCGCTCATCGGACCTCAGGAAACACCTTGTTTCTAGAGGTCACAGCGAACGCAGGGTTCAACTTGCCATCAACAAGGCCCTCAGTATACCACGCCATACTCTTTTGGCCAACAAGGGGTCCAGAAAAGTCCCGACCAATAGAGTTGCCCTGGTCACCACCTACCACCCTAACCTACCCAAACTCTCCTCAATCCTCAATGGTAGAATGGATATTCTCCATTCATCTAAGAGGATGCGCTCAGCAATCCCTGATAACCCCATGGTTGCTTTCCGCCGCCCTAAAAACCTGGGAGACATTCTAGTCAGGGCCAAACTCCCCCCAGGTACAGGCCAAACACCACCACTAACAGAGATACAGGGTTGTCACAAGTGTACCCGCTCTAAATGTAGAACCTGTCTCTACATCAAACCTGCACTTAAAGTGAAGAGTCATAGCACTGGCTCTTCTTACAATATCAAGACCGACTCCTTATGTAGCACACCCAATGTGGTCTATGTTATATCTTGTAAAAGATGTGGACTACAGTATGTGGGAGAGACTAAGACCAAACTCAGTCTTCGCTTTGCAAACCATGTCTCTTCCATAAAGACCAAGAAACTGTACCCCGTCTCCATCCACTTCAACAGCCGTAATCACAGCGTCAAAGATGTTGAACTCATCGTGATTGAGGCTTGCAATGGTGACGACACACACCGTAAACTCAGAGAATCACACTGGATTCACCAACTCAAGACAGTCCAACCCTTTGGACTCAACGTAAACACTGGTGTTAAATAAATTCCCATCACACTCCTTCCCCCTTTGCTTGTTTTTTTCTTCGATATAAAATACATACAATAACTGTAAACAACAAGTTCTCTCCACTAGTCTATTTTTACGCTTTTTCTCTCGCTTACTTCATTGATACAAAGTAGATACAGTTGTTGTCATTTACATGTTCCCTACACTTCTTTTTTTTCTCTCTCTCTCAAAAAGTTTTGATTAAATCAACCTGTCAATAACCCATTCCCTCTGCAGAGGAATTAATAACCTGCTCTCTCTGCAGGTTCCTCTTGCTTAGTTTTAACTTCTTACACTGATTCTTTTATTCTATAATTACTTTGATCTTGCCTCCTATTGTTAGTTGCATTCTCTTATGTGGCTTGCCCTCTAATCCTACCCTTTCATGCTTCCCGCATTGTAACACCTACAATGCAGTACCACCTTTATGGTCCAGTGATCCAGCCTTTGACACTGACCATCCTTTGTTCTCACTTCTTCACTCTTATTGGTTCTTAGCCAGTTAATTTACAGCTCTGATTGGCTACATTTTCCCGCTTTTTTCTGGATACTCTCCCTTAATCCATTGCTCCTCTTTTTGCTATAAATGGATATGTTTGTGTTTGTTCTTGTTTATGCCTCTGACGAAGGTCCGGATTGGATCGAAAGCTAAGGCCATCTCCCCTACTAATTTTATATATATTATATATATATATATATATATTATATATATATATATCCAATGAAATCGTCTTCTATCACAATTCACAGTGCTCGATACATCTCTGTAGAGCTATAACATGTAATAAATTCAGAATATGAGTTAAACAAACTCTGGCATATCTCTCTTCTGGACAGACTGTTTCGTACCATAAGGCACTCATCAGCAGAATGACGAAAATAGAATACAAGTAGCATCTTACCTTATTTCGAATTATAAAGCGCGCGCAAGCGTGACGCGTGCTACGTCATTGAAGTTAGTACGCGTTTACGTCACTGAAGTAAGAACACATCTGTCTCGATGCCGGCACTTTGAGACGATTTCGCTTTTCTTATTCAGTGTACCTAGGTCTGGCCTACAAATGATTATGTACTTCTCTGCTATACACAAATTACATCTCTTGTTTACGTTAGAGTATGGCAGTGCTTTGTGAACAATGTCCCATTTAATTTCATAGTCTTTCCCCTCGTCCTTTAAGTCCCATATATGTTTACTTAGCTCTGTTTGTGCCCTCATGCTCTCGGATCTGAATGACCTCTTGTGGTTCGCCAGTCTCGCCTTGAAGGTTGTGGACGTCAGCCCGACGTATGCCTCCTTCCTGCCTTCGCTCGTGACGGTGGCCCGGTACACAATGTTCTTGCTGAGGCACTCCCCGTTCAGCGGGCATTCGGCATTCCGGCGGCAACTGCATGTTCTACCACCGACGTCGTCCTCTTGTTTTACCTTCCGTTTGTTGATTGACTGGATCGTTGCCTTCATGTTCGGCATGCAGCTGTACGATACCTTTACTGTGTTCCGGTTGAGCACTTTGTGAAGTTTATGTTCCTTGGGGAAGCATTTGTCTATTATCTGAAGGAATTTCTTTCCAATGCTGGTACATACGTTCTTGTTGTATGGCGGGTTGTACCATGTCACCTCCCTTTTTCTAGCCCTTTTCCTTGTGTTATTGCCCGGTGTGTATGTTAACTGATACTTGTGCCCGCTTTTTTGTAGAGCCTCCTGGTAGGCCGGGGCAGCTTGCTCGAATGCCTCCTTGGTCGACGAGATGTTAGAGAGTCTCTTGTTGATTCCCTCTGGTATTTGTTTGATGACGGTAGGTGGATGGTTTGACTAAACATGTACATAGAGAGGTATATTACCTGGTTTCATATATGGCATGTACCCTCCCGTTCGCAGGTCTAATGTGACGTCAAGGAAGTTTACTAATGCCTTGTTGGCTTCGATCGTTACCTTTAAATCATTTTCCCGGAATACTCGGCATATTTCTTTCTTGATTTTTTCTATTTTCTGGGGGGTCTCTTTGAATACTGCCAAACCGTCGTCCCTGTATAGCCCCACTCTATTTCCGTATTTTGGTTTCAGGATCGGAGTGCCTTATGGTACGAAACAGTCTGTCCAGAAGAGAGATATGCCAGAGTTTGTTTAACTCATATTCTGAATTTATTACATGTTATAGCTCTACAGAGATGTATCGAGCACTGTGAATTGTGATAGAAGACGATTTCATTGGATACACTAGCTCCTACTTTTATAGTTGAGCACTCTCCTGACGTCGCACTTCAAAATGGAAAGAGTAAACTTTGAATATTCGACGAAGAATATTCCGGTAGCATCGAGAACAACATACCTCAAGCGCCTGATCGAGAAAACGGAAATGTTCATCAAAAGGATTAGATGGAGATCGTTCTTCTTTCTGAATCCGGAGCTGAACAAAGATAACGCGGAAAAGGAGGAAACGTACGGATTTAACTCGCGGAAAACACCACCAGTCATCCCGGAACTGAAAGAATTCGAAGACAATTTGGTGAGTCTGATTCAAAACGTCGAATTTGAGAAGACCACTAGCCAGTTCCAACGCAAATTGAACGAAGACATAAATATGATTAGAAATGATGATAAGCTTACCGTCAAGGCTGATAAGACTACAAATTATTATAAGATGGAAAAAGATGACTATGTTAATCTTGTCAGGGCGAATGTCACCAAAACATACAAGAAAACCGAGCAAAAGGAAGTAGTGGAAATCAATCGCGAAGCGAAAAGAATTGCTGAAAGTCTTGAACTGGGAGACCGCAT
Organism: Pisaster brevispinus; assembly: GCA_023634235.1. Taxonomy (NCBI): domain Eukaryota; kingdom Metazoa; phylum Echinodermata; class Asteroidea; order Forcipulatida; family Asteriidae; genus Pisaster; species Pisaster brevispinus. The sequence goes on along the minus strand of JAMKCF010000005.1, from coordinate 16,614,920 downwards.
AGATAAATTGGCCGAGAGGGAAGTCTTCATTACTTTGAAGGACCACAAGGACAACTTTGATAATAAACCATCATGTCGACTGATCAGCCCAACCAAATCAGAGATAGGACATATAAGTAAAGTGATCCTCGACAGAATCGTCGGTAAAGTCATAAGCGCGACGGGATTCAATCTGTGGAAAAGCACGGACGCCGTACTGGACTGGTATAAGAAAATCCCAAGCAAGCAAGAATCGAGCTTCATAAATTTCGACATTGTGGAGTTCTACCCATCGATAACGGAAAAGCTCCTCCTGAAAGCACTAGGGTTCGCGGGAAACTACGAGAAAATTAGCAGCAAGGAGAAAGATATCATCATCCACGCGAAACAGACAGTGGTATTCAACAACCAGGTACCGTGGAAAAAGCGTAATGCAGACAGCAAATTCGATGTCACGATGGGCAGTTTCGACGGCGCGGAGTCATGCGAGCTGGTCGTAGCGTATATGCTGTCGATCCTGAAACCAAAATACGGAAATAGAGTGGGGCTATACAGGGACGACGGTTTGGCAGTATTCAAAGAGACCCCCCAGAAAATAGAAAAAATCAAGAAAGAAATATGCCGAGTATTCCGGGAAAATGATTTAAAGGTAACGATCGAAGCCAACAAGGCAATAGTAAACTTCCTTGACGTCACATTAGACCTGCGAACGGGAGGGTACATGCCATATATGAAACCAGGTAATATACCTCTCTATGTACATGTCCAGTCAAACCATCCACCTACCGTCATCAAACAAATACCAGAGGGAATCAACAAGAGACTCTCTAACATCTCGTCGACCAAGGAGGCATTCGAGCAAGCTGCCCCGGCCTACCAGGAGGCTCTACAAAAAAGCGGGCACAAGTATCAGTTAACATACACACCGGGCAATAACACAAGGAAAAGGGCTAGAAAAAGGGAGGTGACATGGTACAACCCGCCATACAACAAGAACGTATGTACCAGCATTGGAAAGAAATTCCTTCAGATAATAGACAAATGCTTCCCCAAGGAACATAAACTTCACAAAGTGCTCAACCGGAACACAGTAAAGGTATCGTACAGCTGCATGCCGAACATGAAGGCAACGATCCAGTCAATCAACAAACGGAAGGTAAAACAAGAGGACGACGTCGGTGGTAGAACATGCAGTTGCCGCCGGAATGCCGAATGCCCGCTGAACGGGGAGTGCCTCAGCAAGAACATTGTGTACCGGGCCACCGTCACGAGCGAAGGCAGGAAGGAGGCATACGTCGGGCTGACGTCCACAACCTTCAAGGCGAGACTGGCGAACCACAAGAGGTCATTCAGATCCGAGAGCATGAGGGCACAAACAGAGCTAAGTAAACATATATGGGACTTAAAGGACGAGGGGAAAGACTATGAAATTAAATGGGACATTGTTCACAAAGCACTGCCATACTCTAACGTAAACAAGAGATGTAATTTGTGTATAGCAGAGAAGTACATAATCATTTGTAGGCCAGACCTAGGTACACTGAATAAGAAAAGCGAAATCGTCTCAAAGTGCCGGCATCGAGACAGATGTGTTCTTACTTCAGTGACGTAAACGCGTACTAACTTCAATGACGTAGCACGCGTCACGCTTGCGCGCGCTTTATAATTCGAAATAAGGTAAGATGCTACTTGTATTCTATTTTCGTCATTCTGCTGATGAGTGCCTTATGGTACGAAACAGTCTGTCCAGAAGAGAGATATGCCAGAGTTTGTTTAACTCATATTCTGAATTTATTACATATATATATATATATATATTTTTTTTTTTACATTTTCCGTGTGAACAAAAACTGAACAAAAGATATATAGTGTTTTTACTGAATACGAAAATTATACGAATTTATTGTTAGAAATAAAGTTAAGCTAATGTTTCTTAAATTAGTTAACATGCTCAAAGCAAAGTCGTTCAGGTTGGTGAATGTAGGTTAAAACTAGTACTTTCGAGGTCATCCCGAGGTCATCCTCGAGGTCATCCTCGAGGTCATCCCCGCGAGTTATGTACATCAAATGTATATCTAATGATACTTTAGACGAACTGGTGATTCAAGCTGCAATTTGGTATTCGATTCTTTTAACACTTGTGTTTGAAATGATAGCTATTGGTTTCGTTTAAATCAATTATATCAAATTGCTTAGCAAACAATCAACAAAGACTAGGTGTCGGCAATAAGAGTTTCGAGCTCAGTTGAAATTTGCATAGGCTTTATACTGTGCATGCTCGTAACAAAGAACTACTGTTTCGTCTGCAGACCAAGTATAAATTAAGAGCGTGTCATACCTTTTAATTAAATAAATCTTTTGGTAGGATTAGCTTATCCTGTTCAAGTTTGGATCCCACCACGGAGTTCCATTCGTCCATATATCTGGGGTCGATTCCATGTCTGTTGTGGGGTATCTCGATGCCGATTCCCTCCTTTAACGCTTGATATTTGTTAGGGGTTAACTGCTGGTAGAGCTTGGAGTAGTACAGCTTTACCCCTGCTTTGGATAGGACCATTCCAACGTAGACGTCGTCCAGTTTGAAGAAGGGGACATGTGCCGACGTCTTGAAGATGAGAGCGGCTACGTCTGCGGTCACGACGTAACAGCCACCGTTCAGGAACGGCGGGTAGGTCGGGGCTGCGTACTCCTCTTCTGACACGTACCACTTTGATTTCTTATTCCTTACCGATGGGGCTCCAATTTTCAAACGTCCCTCGGCAAACTGTCTTCGCGGCATCTTCTCGAGACGCATGACAAGATTGCGGATGTTGATCATCATGTCCACGTCTACGCTCATGACGTACTTGGTGTCCGCGCAGTAAGTTGACACCCATCTCCACCCCATGAGGTTCTTATACGTCAGGTTGTAGTAGGTGTCTTTGAAATCCTCTTGAATCAGATCGTGGTGGTTTTTATTCTCCTCCGTAATGCGTTGTCCAACGGAAGGATCATCCACTGTTCCAATCAGAAACTTCGTCAGAACCCGCCTGCCGAGTACCTCCTGAACACCACCCCAGGTTCGGCGTACTTGCTCCCGGTCGAATCTCTCGTTTGGCCGGCATTTGACCAAGAGAACCAAGAACATCTCACCGTTGTTTCCACTCCTTGTTGCGCACGCATCCGAATTAGAGATGGTAAAATTAAAAGGGTGTGGGTTTACAACTGGATCTGGAGTGAGTGCTGGTTGAAATACGCGTGTACTTGAAAGGTAATGTGCAGCTGTAGTGCTAGCAAAAGCAAACTCATCATCTGTTTCTTCGATGTCCTCTGCAGTTTGTTTCAAGGCTGTCTGAGAAGTTATTGAAGTGAAGTAACAGAAAGTTACCAAAAACCCACCATAAATAACGATACCGCCAAAGATCAAACGTAATTGTTGTTTTTTTACCATGTTGGTGTAGACTTCTGGCTCTTTTTTGGAATGGCGTCTCTTTACGTGGCGGCAGTGAGAACATGAAATGAAACCTTCAATACGTGGTGTGTGGAACACCCGCTGTCATCTCTCATGAGCTCGTTTGGTCGCATGGCAACTTTTGTGAAATCAACTTGTTAATGGAGATCACCGCATCATCATTAATTCGGTAAGTAAATCGTTAAAATCCCCGTCTGATTTCCCCATGCTGTAAACTATTTGTCCTGATGATGGCTCAGAGTCTTTATTTGTTTGTTTGTGTGTTGTTTGTTTGTTTGTTTGGGTGTTGGGGTGTTTGTTTTTTTGTTTGTTTGTTGGGGTGTGTGTTTGTATGTTTGTTTGTTTGTTTGTTGGGGTGTCGGGTGTTGTTGTTGTTTTTTTGTTTTTTTATGTTTGTTTTTTTTTCACAAAATAAAAGGTTTGACCGAATGCAATGCGCATACCTCACTTTATGTCTTCTAGGTAAATTGATGTGTTTTAAAAAAAAATATGTTTGCAGGGCCATTGAGCAAGCTCGGTCCCAATTCGTTACAGCTTCAAGCTGCTCTGTGGCGTCCGCCCCGTTTACGAAAAAAGAAAAAACCGTATGTTCACCCTCGATAAACAAACAAAGTTGATTTCAAAGTAAAATTGATGTCACATTGGTTATTAGTTTATTCGCTAATTTCAAATCATCCCCCACTTTTCGACCGTACAGATCTCCGGCATGTGGAATCGTCACCTTAAAAAATTAATTTATGCAGCCTTCCTACCCCGATAAACCCGTTGCACTGCATTTTATATTTCTGTCGAAGAGACTCCGGGAGCCAGGTTGCAACAGCCTACTGGGGGACATTTCTATAGACCTCTCTATTGCAACGTCATAGCCCGAGTTTTTCCCAACCGAGGTTGGAAAACTATGGAAAGCCATAAATGCAAAACTAAAAACAAATAGCCACATGCAGTTTGTAACAATGTCTCACAGTCACAATATTCAAAAATAATGTTGAATTTGTTTGAAACAAAGCAACTAAGCCTTGGATACATTTACTTTTACTAACTGAAAGTTTGCAGGAATGTTGAATTTGGTCACAACATTTGTTTACACGATTGAATGTTTCACCAACATTCGGCTGTCCATGCCAACCAGCGCAGTTTGTTTATCAATAATAGAAAAGGGTCTATTATTGACGCAGGTCTGATCGAGCATGCACATTATTTCCGAGAACAAAGGACTTGCTAGCAACTACATGTACTTAGAATACTAATATGCTTCAACGGTTACTGCTCAAAAGGTACCGGTAATTTTGTGATGGAGTGTAACCTCAGTAGCGACCAAAGGCACAGTCATAACAGTTATGATTCTAAATCCCCCCACCCCCCATCAAAAGGGAATAGGGACAGATATTATTCCGTCTCATTTTCAAAAAAGAGGGGGAAATATATACATTTTAACTACATAGATAGTTCCGCTGCCTTTAAACAGAAAATTTCCATATTCCAAAAACAGAATATGACAATATTTACATATTGTTTTCTCCAAAGGAAAGCAACGTGAATTCATGCGTAGATCCCAACTGACCCAATCCTCTGAATCAACCGACGAGAGATGTTTACGTGAAATGATTCTGCATCAGCCCTCAAAATAGATACCAAATTGACAATGAGTTGTGTATGATACCCCACTGTCTTTGATGGGAGAGTTTCAAATGTGTCCCAAATCGTTAAGATGTTTTGAAAGGACTTGGTATAAGGTTCCGTTGTGCTCATAACCGGTACCTTTTATAAAGAGACAGAGGACAAAACAAGTGAAAACAAAAGGACACCGTAGGCCGGAAGTCTAAGACTCGGGTGTTCCACAAGGAATTTTGTGTAGATGGGGAGGTGTTATGTATAGGGACACACGGACTGCTTCACCGGGATGCATGTTGAGAGTGTGAGAACTGAAGACATGATGCTAGTCTTGGTGCAAGACGTTTCTCGTTTACCTTTCACGCAAAGCGCGGCCGACCCGCTCATTCAACTTACCAATAGCGCCCGCGTTGTGCGTGAAAGGTAAACGAGAAACGTCTTGCACCAAGACTAACATGATGCCCGCGTACACCTTTAACTTCACGCGGCTAAGGTCAACCTGAAAGGCAACGGTAGACTTGCTCAGTCCGATAAACGCCCCGCCCTCTTATATGCATTGGTACTATGTACAGCGTTTTCATACACTGTGCATGTATACGAATCGCATACCAAAACATTCCGCGATCTATCGTTTTGACTTGGACACCATTTTAGAGAAAGTTTGTTTTTCTTTCTCGGGTGACAACAAGCTGTAAAAAAATATATCAACAGGATAAAACGATAAAACCTGTCAAGCAGGGAGACATCATGGCGATTATTACTAAATGCTGCTGTTTTAATAATATTCGTTCTGGCTCCTACGCCAGTGGAATCTACACAATTGTAAGTATTTGTTTACTTAATCATTTAAATCCATTTGTTTGTTTATTTATTTTGAATGGGGTGTTTTGGGGGTTTTGTTTATTCTAAGTCTCTTGTTTCGGGTAGGTTTGGATATGTAAATAAACTATAAGTAAATTACATAATAGTTTTGAGGCTTGAAAGAACATCATCTACTTCAGAAGTACGAGTGTTATTGTGTGAGTTATTGGCCTTAGAATTCAATCAGTACAAAACCATAAATAGAAGTTCAAGATTTACTCTGAACAAAACCACTGTTGTCCATCAATTATAATAACAGGACTCGTATACCTATTTTTCTCTTTCATATCATAAGTGATGGGTTTATGTCATTTTTTTTTTCAATAAATGATAATTCGGTGTACAATGTACAAAGAACACGCCGTCTATTTATGGATGGATCGGCCATCATCTATGGTACGCAAGATCACATTGCGCAGCAGCCAGTAGACATTCAGGCGACTGTTGCATGTACCGATTTGCATTCCATTCAGTATTATTAGGCCTACATTAATTATTTCCATCGTGAACAGAATGCAAAGGACAATATTGCGGAGGAACCATCCTAATAAGCCTAGGCTTGTACGGGAGGGCCTTCAAAAGAGAAAACAAAAGATAGATTCAAATAAGTAGTTAATTAAATAATTAAGACAATAAACGTGTGGAAAAAACAATCTGACCAGAAAGAAAATAACTAGAGACTGCTAAGAAGTCGTGAATTCCGGAAAAACCGTATTCATTCATTGACTGTTATTACAACGGAAGAAGAATCTAAGTGAATAAATTGGGTAGGCAGTAAGGCCCCTCGTATTAACTTTTTTTGTTCTTCAAAATATTGCTTGATGTTGTTTGACCATAAAATAAATGAAGTCGTACGCGGGAATATTTAAGGAAATGTCAAAATGCGCAATACGGTGCCTTGCACTTTGTTTCCTCCTTCTTTTTTAGTTTTTTTTTGTTCTTGTGGCTGGGACGAAGTTAGTCCAAGCAGGCGGGTAACGGGGTCACTACGCATGTGTTTAATACTTATACCAAATTGGAATATGAATGAAATGTTCAAAGTTAAGTTTGAAAGTTAAGAATTGGATTGAGTATTGTCATGAAATCCGATACTAACTTCAACTATATGTTTGTTTTCAGATTTACGCTTTTCTTGGATTCATCTACTTCGCATACAACATCGTCAAAACTGCACAAATTAGCAGTAAGTAATTTGTTTTCCTTATCATGCCAAATATCGTGTCGAGTTTAAACTGTGTAGATCATGTCACCTTGAACTTCCTTGACCATCAGATCATGTTCAAGCTGCAAGATGGTCTGGTACCATATTACAGCTTTCTGTTACATTTTCGTCATTTGGCCTACTTAATTACATAAAATCTATAGGAAAAGTTGAAAATGTTTGAGAGGTTCTTTTCTTTTTACATATAGACCCATTGCATATGACGTCACACTCTCAAAAAGGAGGCAGATCATTGGATGATACTGTGCGTAAAAACGTGCGCGTGACCTCAGCGTACCTGTAGCGTTTCGCGTTATGCAATTGCAAGGGCGGTCTATTGATTTATATAGACCCCTTACAGAACGCACAACGCACCTCCGAACAATGAGCGTAATTTTGGGTGTCAACTCTCTTTTGTGCACGTTTGTATACGATTTTGACACCCAAAATGACACCCAGGATAGGCACATGTGAGTACGCTGCGCGTTGTGCAAAGGGTCTATACAACATTTGAAGATTAGTGTATCGTATGGTGCTATTTCCATACAGTTTTTTATTAAGAGAGGTTTTGCAGTAACGCCATGTGAAAATCTCATTTGAGTAGTGTTGGTTCTGAAAAGAACCGGTGGCTAACGACTCCAGAACCAACACTATCTTATTCAAAAGAGATTTTCAAATGGTGTTACCGCAAACCTCTCTTAGTTAAAGGGGCACACCGGCTTCGTTGGGCTATTTGGGCTACAAAATAGGCTAACATATGACTTCAAAGGTCTTTCAGGAATGGAGAAGAACGGTTCCTAAAAGAAACCATCAAATTCGAGCATTTTTCAAAAAACGAAGGTCACGTGATTTATCCGAACCAAAAAAGTGGTTCGGATAAATCACGTGATCTTCGGAGTTAGTTTTACTTCCAGCCGTATAAAAGTAAATTACTGAACCAAATTTAAATCTGTTTTTTTTACAATTATTCATGAGTTGACAAAAAAGACTAAGTATTCAGATTATTGATACAATTTGAAAATAATTATGAAAAATCGAACGTAAGATTCGCATTCAGAGAGTCCGTGCGACCGAAGCATGTTTTACGGCGCACCAGCGTGGGAGCTAGCAGAACGTAAACCTTGGGGCATCCCGGGGGGACAGCCGGTGCCGTGTCTCGTGGGGGCCAGAGAGACAAACCCCGGGGCATGAACTCCCCAGCTTGCCGGTCTAGCCGTGAGCTTGGGAGCTTGTCGGAGGGGTAGGGAGCCGGACCAACAATTACGTTTTTTTACGAGGGTTTTAGTCTGTACCCCTAGCTATTATCCCCTTACTATTGCAACGTGTTGCCTGCGCTACACATGCGGGACGACGACGGGGAATGTTGTCCCCATACAGCTAGCATGGCTGTTGTACCTCCATGATAGCTGCACACTGTTCACCCCCCCCCCCCCCCCCCCAATTGCTGCTTTTGCTGGCTTTCCCTTTGGATTTATCGTGTGTTTTTTACTGTTTACTTTTCGTTGGACCACCTTCTGGGTGTTTTTCCTTGCGATGTTTTTTGTACCGATCCTTGGATGTCGAAGAAACGTTCTTCATTGCAAGTAAGTTCGTCCAGTTTGTCGTACACAGAATACAGGTTGGGGTGCGTTTTCGCGGTCGTAACCAATAAATGTTTCAATGGCAAGCTCAACCGAAACAGTTATTGGTTACGACCGCGATCGGACTTCGACTAGGGCTGACCAAGAGCAAGGAACCTTGCTCTTTGGACTGACGTCCGTTTATGTCTGTTTTTTATTTACACTTGAATTTGTGCTTGGTGTATAATTGGCTTGGTCGATATGAAGTGTGGATCCTCATGCTTCGCCATTGTTATAATTAATACATAAACAGAGCACCAGTCTACTTACAACATTGCGCAACATTGTCACGTAAACTTGACAGTTGCAACGGCTGGAAAAGCGTATAAGCTGGCCTTTGACCGCGTTTTGTTTTTTTCACATTTCGTGAATTACGTGATATTTTGATTATTTTTTTTTACAACATCCATTTAAAAACTATTTTCTGTCATTCCACATCACAAAATTAGGTAAACAGTAAGCCGGTGTGTTCCTTTAAACTGCCACCATGCAAAGTTTCCTCCTTTTTGTTCCTTCATTGAGCTGCGTACAAAGTGTGCCTGCAGGCTGTCGCCCTATGACTCATTTGTGTCACAGGTCACATGTTAAAAATGGTCCATTTATTCGTAGACCAGAAACCACTTTGGACGAGTTATCCCTATTTTAGGGAAAATGCCATATTATTTTACGGAGCGAATCCACACTGTGATCACATTATGTGATATGGAACGGTGTTCCTTGTATGTTACGCAGCAAATCAGGAACTACCCATGAATGAATGAATTTGTCGAGCTTTTTCACAGTGTGTCATAGGGTGTGATGTTCCTTGTATGTTACGCAGCGAATCGGGACAACTACCTACGGATGAATGAATTTGTCGAGCTTTTTCACAGTGTGTCAGGGTATGCTTTTGGTAATTACGCCACAAATTAATTACCATAAAAATTACCTTGGTATACAGAGCACTGGACAGCTGTTGATATTATAAAAACGTCGTTAGAAACGACCCCCTTGAAGTGTTAATTAGAGAAAGAGGTCATTTAACCACCCCAAATTTGACTTTATAAAAACTCAGCCATCTGAAAACACAGTTCTCTGCAACAAGGAAAGTTTATTCTTTCATTGTTTTCTCGCAACTTTGATGACCAATAAAAAGTGAGCCCAAATTTTCATAGGTTTGTTTATTTTATGCATGTTGGAATCGGAGTGAGGATGCTACAATCGCCTCTGAGCTTTTACACAGTGATAATGATACACTGTGGTGGTATGCTATACCAGCAGCGAACACACTGTGACATTTTGTCCAAGGGGAATACATGTAATTGACACTTGGCCTGATGCAGCATTGACCTATACTGTATCTGTCCTCCCACGCGAGTGCGTGCCATTCACACTCAGGAATGGGAAACGTTGAAATGGATGACAAATTAATGTGTTCCATATGATAACAAACCCATAATCGGGCCAGCTGTATTCCCTTTCTGCGATCCTGCAATTGCTACAATAATTACTGTGAATGGTACAAAAGTTACCAGACTAATTAATTTGACTTTCTTCCCTCGGTTTCGTGACATTTATTTCGTGTGTGTTTGTGTGCGTGCGTATCACCCTCCCTTACCCCACCTCCCCTTTATAGAGCCTGGCGCCGCAACCATTACACTTCAGATGCAAATTCGCCATAAAAGAATAAAGTATTGTTGACTCTTGAAATCAAGGCCAAATTGAATTTAAGGTTTAATACCATGTTGAAATTACTGTAGTCTTGTGATAATTAGCAATTTTGACAGGTAACATTTATAGAGGCATGACCGCACAGTGTCCTTATAGACCTGATCAAACATTGTGTATGAATTAAGTGAATTAAAACATCTTCTTTGCTGTTACGTGGACTTGTTCCCTCTAAACCCTTCCAGATCAGAATTGACCCAGATTCCAAGTCTCAGTGGGGTCTCGGACTTATAAATAATAATAATAATAATAATTAGATTTATTGAGCGCCTCACGCTGAACCAACCCCGAGGCGCTTTACAACATTAAACATTTCTAAAGAGTAAAACCAGACAAATTTCTTTTTAAAAAGGCTTGTACAGCGTAACACTATATAGACACAGATAAAAATAGCCATATGGTACATACATGTAAGTTAAAACAGTTGAGAGTTGTTGTTGTTGTTGTTGTTGTTGTTGTTTGTTTTGTTGGTTTTTTTTCTTCAAGTTTTTGTTTTGTTGGTTTTTTTTTTCAAGTAAGACAAATTTGGCATACAAAAGAGAGGAACAGGTGTGTTTTCAACGATAGTTTCTGAAAGTCGAATTTGTTCAGGAAGATTGTTCCAAAGTTTTGGTGCTGCAAATTGAAAGAGACCTATCTCCATAGCTGGATGATGACACACGGCTGGCCTGAAAACTGGTTTATGGGATTTTGACTTGGATTCTGCGTTAGTTTGACACTGTGGCGGGTCAGTTTGACACAGCTTCCGGGTCACACTGACCCAGAAATGGGTCAGGCCCTCTGTGACCCGAATTTCATGTAAACTCTGACCCGGGAATTTTTTAGAGAGTGGCCTGAAAATAGGAGACTTGTAAACGCTAGGTGGCGGCAGACATCAACCCGGTAATTTGTCCATTGCCTACTTAGGTCTGAGCAGGCGCGCAAAAAAAAACCTGTTGATCTACCCGGTATTTGTTGAAACTACGCCCCAGGGCTCCTGCTTAAGGATCGACTGCCTGTTTGAGGTGTCCTCAGCGAGAGTGTACATTTTCAAATGTAATGCTGACGGAGCCCAAGCCCGAAACAAAGCCCAAGTACGAGCCAAAGCCCGAGCCATGTTTTCGAAAGGGGCTCCTTCCTCGAAAGTCTCCCATTGCCCCCACCCCACCCCAGCCCCACTCCCACCCCGTGACACGCTTCTGAAGCTGCAACTAACTTGTGTCACTTTTTCGTTTCGTTTCGTTGCAGGCGAAAACAGTTACTTCATCTCCTCGATTGTGGGGATGATTTTCTGGGGTCTGGCCTTCATCACGGCCATCTTCATGATGATAGGCGTGTACCAGGATCTCAAGGGCATGCTGATCCCGTTCATCATAGTCAAGCTCTCCATCATCATCGTCCAGTGTGTAATATTGATAACCTACATTATTAGTCTCGCGGTATGTGCAACATTTTGGTGCTCGATAGCGGCATTGTGTACCCCCCCCCCCTTCATATTGTGTCTTCATTGTGCTCTGAGAATCTCAGAAATTCTTTAGAGGATTTTAAGGGGAACTTATGTTCAAGAAGAGACTGAGGGTGTGTTAAAGTATTAACTGGGAATATTTAGGGGACACCCTCCGAAACATGTCGGGTATAGTGTGGAGTGCAAATGAGAGGATATAGCCGGGTTTTTTTAAACTTTGTGTTCCACACGAGGATTGACTAATAACTTGCAACAGAAGGCACACCGTTTCCACTTAGCTTTAGGAGTACACCACACTGGATAAGTTTTGCATCAACCAATGTTAAATCTCAGTACGATTGAAACATACTCACACACTTTTTAAATCTTTCGGCCTCTTGAAATTCAATCAAATATTTATTTTGTTGGGGGTAGTTAGGCCACTGTTTTGAGCTTTGCTCATCCGAAATGAAAACAACAGTGAACGCGTAAACTGGCCAGACTCCATTTCGAAGAGGGGGGGGGGGCATTATTTCGCTTGTCACCAAAAATATAGTCATCTTTTAGAGGGCTTGTGTACTACCCAAAATGCTCCAGGTTGAAAGTCAACATCCCCTCGGGGCCTGTGTTGGTCCATTTCTTCAACAACCCATGAAAAACAAAACCTTAAAAATCGTTGATTTACCGAAAAGTTAGGGATTTATATCAATTATAAAATCTCCTATGTCATTGTACAGACATAAAGACCTACCCAGATCTACCCCTTTGATAAAGTGCATGAGCCGTCTTTTCGGCCACATGTTAGTTGTAGCAGGCTTCCGATGTCTTGAAAATGTAAAAAAGTCATTTAGCCTAAATGTAAAAAACGTTGGGAAGCTCAAAAGGCGTTTGTTTAATGCCTTGGGGGTACTCATTACTGTGCATTTAAAACAAAACAATTTTTACACACTTCTTCACTATAGCACATCATAACAAAAAGGGGGTAATAAAATGCAGTACATGTATATACTACGGAAGCGTATTGCCGCCACATAAATTAAAAATATCTCTTATCGTGTACGTACACGATATCTTATCGTGTACAAACATGATAAGTCCAAACTTATCGTGTACGTACATGATATCTTATTGTGTACGTACATGATAAGTCCAAACTTGTCATGTACGTACACGATAAGTTTGTACTTATCGTGTATAAGTTTGTACTTATCGTGTACGTACACGATAAATCCAAACTTAGTACAAACTTATCGTGTATGTACACGATAAAAACAAGCTTATACACGATAAGCCCAAGCTTATCGTGTATGTACATGATAAGTTTGGGCTTATCGTGTACATACACGATAAATCCAAACTCAATGTGTAGGTACACGATCACTTATCGTGTACGTACACGATAAGTACAAACTTATTGTGTACGTACACGATAAATCCAAACTTATCGTGTACGTACACGATAAGTACAAACTTATCGTGTATGTACACGATAAATCCAAACTTATCGTGTACGTACACGATAAGCCAAACTTATCGTGTACGTACACGGTAAGCTTGTACTTATCGTGTACGTACACGATAAGAGGTTTTTTTGTTCATGTGGCGGCAATACGTTTCCGTAATATACAATAACATACAGAATTTAAAAATATTTAAAAAGTTACAACAAATCGCCAGTGAGTGGCAAGATGAACGTGTGACCTGCAACTCTACAGAGCCATTCTATCACAGTTGAAGAGGAGAGGAAGGGATGGGGTTGGGGACGGGGGGACGGGAGGAAGTAAACTGAAAATAATTGGGTCTTGTGTAATCTCTGTCAATTTTTCTTGTGTGTTTCAGAGCGTCTTTTATTGGTTGTACCTACTCTTCGATCTACTGTTGGTTGTCATTATTGTCATCAATGTAAGTATAATCCCATGCCCGGCCAATCGCCTCACACAACGGTAGTCTGTTGAACAATCAAAAACTCACTCCGCGGCAGGGAAGTCCCCCTCGATCGACTATAAGCGAAAGCAGTAGTCCCGGCCGTTTCCTACCTTTCGCCAATGTAGTACTTAACATAATATTTTAAATAAGTAGAACAGTTCTGTTCAGAACTATGTAGTCTCACGATCTCCGAAATCTACCTCGCAGCTGCAGAATAAATAGCAAGACAAGTTCTCAAAGAACAAATCTACACAGCAAAGTAGATATATATACATGGTGTTACCGCAAAATGAAAACATTGTTTGTATAGATTAATACCTCACCATGCAAACCGCTGCGGGTTTTTTTTTTTTAAGATGAAAGTCTAATGTTGATGTTTATTGTTTTTTAATTATAGATAATGTGTCTACTATGCGTGGTGTCTCAGTACCAGGAACTCAAGGCAGGACGCGGCACGGCAATCTAGAGTCGGTGATCTCGTGCCCCGATCAATAGGGGAAAGTCTATGCAAAGTGTTGCCAAATCAGACACAAACAGTAAGCCCAATATAGAGTTTTTCAGTTTCCTAATTAGAAAGTCCGTATTCGTTGGAGTGCTATTTAGACTGTAGTCTCTGATTGGTTAACAATCATATTGTGACTGGCCAATCAGATTATCAGGTTGTTAAGTTAATACAGACAAATATTTGTAAATAAACTAAATTGGGTGTGATCCCATTTTTTTCGGAACTCCAGCTTTAGCTTGGGTTTAGGCTCCGTCGGTAATTTTGAAAAAAAGGGTGCACTTTATTCGGGACAGGGCTTCAAGCAGCCAAAAGGAACATAAGGCTTCGGCTACGGCAACGGCTGGACTGCTGCGTCATTCTGCGTTGAGATATAGGACGTCCTTATATAGCAACACCCTCAGCAGCAGTCGTAGCCGTAGCCGTAGCCGTAGCCGTAGCTGCCATTTCGGATGCGGCCTTAGCCTGAACCATTTTTACACAAAATGACTAAATCTATGGTGCTCTAAATCAAACGTTTGAAGGGCAAGACAGCAATCTAACCGTTAGACGTTTAGAAAAGCGGACTTTAGAGATATCTCGAGATATTGTTAGAAACAGTGGGACTTTTGTTTTTGTTTGGAGAGGTTTTACTCCAATTTTAGTATTTATATTAATATCTTCTTGTAATTGTTTGTGTGAACGTGTCTGCCCGTTGAAACCGAGGACTTTTACCAAAATATGTATCCGGGTGTTTGACAGAGCGAGGACGTCCTCGCTTCGCTTTCGTGTACAAAACCAAGGGGTACGTCGTTAAAAAATATATATATACGAGTCCAAATAATGGGAGAACAAAGAGAAGTCCTCGATTTACGGGATTCACAAACGTGTGTGTGTGTTTTTTTATTTTATTTTTTTTATTTTATCGATGTATGATGGATATCGATGTATGTAAATAGTACAAAAATGCAAGTTTAATCCTGCAAGTGCCTACAGGACAATTTAAAAAAAAATTAGTGTTATACAAGTTGAGAGAATGCAATGTGTTCTAGATGCATTTGTGGGGATTTGACACACACCAACAATGTACTGAAGAGCCATTGTACGCAGTCTCTATATGAATTGGTTTTCAGTGGCGGACTCTCGATTTGTTCAGGAAACGAAATAATTGTTTTGTTTTGCAACTCCCCTGACGTCATCACGAAAAACCTTGAAGGGTGCGCTTTGGCGGTCGTAACCGATAACTGTTTCAGTTGAATTTGGCCATTGGTTAATCACTGGCCAATCACCGGAACAGTTATTGGTTACCAGCCGCCAAACGAACCCCTGGTGGCTGCCATTTTGGGGGTCAAATTTCTGTTCCGTTTCTGCAATGTGCAGTTTGCATTGAAGGCATATTAAATCAAAATAGTATCACTACCGTATTATCGACCAAATTCATCCAACCAAGGTCATTACACAACAAACCTTGGTTTTTAGGCCTTAGCCTTTAATAAGTCAGATTCCCTTGTGTCTATGTGCAGGGTGCAATAGACCCTTCCCAATAAGTAATTATGTAAATTGGATGGCAAAATGATGGAACATCGCGCCTTTTTGTATGTGGCTAATTGTGGCGGGCTTGACGCATGCGCTTTTGTGCGTCTGCTTATCGCACACAATGGTGTTTGCTAACCAATAATGTCTGTACGCATGCGTGAATGTAATTAGCATATTTCATGGGAAGGGCTAATTTGAAGTGACGTGCGCGTGGTGAGATGCGCACCATTATCTTTACAATGATTGGACCATGATTTTTGACTCCTAAAATGGTAAAGCAAGGGCAGGGATTAGCCGCGTGTGACGTCAGTGAAAGGGGTCTGTTGGCATAGATGTATTTTAATATAATATATCTACTTGTTTGGCAAGTCAGTGCATCACACACGCGCGTTTCTGCTGCAATTTTTAACTACTTATGGCTCCAAAGGTGGAATATAATTAGTATAATTTTACCAAAAATCACACATTTCATCGTTTAAAAGCATGTTTTTTTCAAGACAATTTTTTTATTTAGAGAAACCTTGGTCTTCGAAGAACGTATGTAAAGGACAAGAAGTCCAATTATTAAACTTTTCGTACACATTAATCATCAAAGACAAACTGGCTCAATGCTACTCCTATGGGCTTCTCGTAATCAGTGGAGCCAGTTTGTGTGAAGTGGGCGTGGCGTACAGTGGAATTACGTCACAGCATGTAGCTCCATGGTCACAGTAACAAACAGGTATAGGAAATTTCTTCCGAGCCTGGGCCCAACAAAAAGGGGAATATAGGCACAACAAAATTATGCTATAGAAAAATAGGCTAGGGCTACGAGCCGAAACACCATGTCGTATGTACCATTTCTGACTGGTGACCTGCTCATTTTTAATTAGCAGGAAACTGTTATGCAATAGTTACTACTTAAGCAGCTTATGAAATTGGGCCCTGTGTAGCTTGCCTTTTTTGTGGGGGGGGGGGGGGTGGGCGCGTTTAAATTGAACCGCTTCTCCAAGTAAATTGACATATATTTCATTGTGTTTTATGGTAGCACTGCATGATGAGTGACAAAATGAATAGTTTCGAAAAAGATAGCGTTAACTTTATATTTTATCTCGGCCAGTAGACCAGGAGATTTCCACGAGCATGTTAAAGGGGCACGCTGCCTTCACATTGGACGTTTTAGGCAATAAAAAGCGTTTGTTGTGAAATGAATATGGTTGGAAAGAAATGTTATGGGTAGAAAAACAAGGATGAACATAAAGATCCTTTAAAATGTTTGTTTAATTTCATGACAGAACATGGTCCGCCATTTAGCAGGAACAAGTTTTTGACTCCACAAAATGGCGGACTGGTTCCTCTGGTTGTATTTCGTGAGAAAAGTATAATATGTTATTTTTTTAATCACTACTCACTAATTTCAACACACTTAAGGTGTTGTTTGCATGCACACGTTTTGAAAAGGTTAATGAGCAACTTCAAACAGCAACATTTTATGAGATTTGAAGGCAATGTGCTCCTAACAAACAACGAATGTCTAAAAAGTATTGCGGTGATGGAGTTTGATTGCTTTTATAATAACATGCAAATCACTATTGTTCTGCTTATTTTAATATTTAAGTATTTGTACATGAAGTTTGGTCCGTTGGACATCAAGATATCGCTTCTTCTTTTTTGCACTTATAACAATTTATACTCATTATTAAGAACTATATAATAACCACGTTGAACCAGTGTAATTGTTGAAGTCAAATATTTTTATTTTAGGAACACTTTGTTGGTGACTCCAACAAGGGGAAACTGAAAATTACTTTCAGGTTTTCAACAGATACTCGGGTAAGATTTTGTTGGGGGAGGGGTGGGTCATCATAAATGCCTGTCATGTGTAAAGAAAAATGAACTACTTCAGGACTCAAATTCAAAGGTTAATTTGATGATTCCCTCCGAACCTTTGGGATCGATGTCTAGATGTACTCTTAAAAAGGCTATATAGTCTGTTCCGTGCGCTTTTGCAGCGATATCACTCAGATATGGCAGAGAGCGGTCAAGCGCGCCGGACTCAAGCTCTGGTGTTTCTGATTAGCAGAGAGTTCGAGTCCCGATATTGACATTTCGTGAAAGAAACACACCATGCTTCGTTGGGATATTTAGTGTTCAAAGTAGACCCAATCATGACTCTATATAAGGTCTTCCAGGAGTAGAGTAGAACGGTTTTTCTTCTTCTCTTCTGTTTTCTTTAATTCATTTGTTAACTAATTTATAACTAATTTATTAATTTTGTCTTTAAATGTTTCTCTTTGTTCAGTTTGTAGTTATTATAACACTTTTAATAGAGCTCAAATTATTTTTACTTTTAGCTCTTGGATAGACTCCAAATTTTAGCAAAAAACTATCAAGCTTATTGAAAAATAAAGTTTTGTTTTTGTTCAAAAATTGACTTGGTGTACAATTGGTATAGTGGCAATAATTTGTCCCGTCTGAACTGCATGACATAATTACTGTGATGGTGACCCGTATAGGCAACGAAGAATTCCACGGTGAGTAGATCTAGAGCCATCAATTAATTATGGACCAATGTGCCCAATTTCATAGAGTTGCTTAAGCAGAAATTGATATTGCTTAAAAAGCAGAATACCCAGTCACAGATAGTAGTGTGACATGGCATTTTGCTGGTAAGTTTGTCTGGGGAAATCATTATCATGCATAGTACTTTGTATGCCCCCTTGGCCTAATTTCATAGAGCTGCGTGCCTAAACAGAAAATTGCTTAGTGGTTTTCTGGTAAGCAAAAATTAGTTCGACACCAGTCACAGATAGTACATGTACATGGCAGACTCATTCTGGTGAGCATGATTTTTTTATGTTGTGCTTAGCTACTTTTTTGTGCTTATGCAGTTTATGAATTTTGCCCCTGGTCTTAATGACCATTGCTTTTTTTTTACTATCATCGTCGTCACTTCCACCGTCAAACTCTCCGTCAACCTCCGTCAACCCCCGTCAACCCACGGTTATTAACCCACCCACCATCTTCCCAAACTCCATCACGCGTTAAACAGATGAAGGGATCCTGTTTCGCGTTATTTCATTTTCATCTTAAACTGTCATCATCATCATCACAATCTGTATACTCAACGTTTGAGTATCTATGCATAAAGTATTTCCTTTTTATTGAAAACTCGCGGACGAAGAAAAACCAATAAAAAATGACGATGTATGACCTCAATGTTTATAGACCTGCTGATACCATCTTTGTCTAGTCCCCTTACTCAGCATTAATAATACAAACTGATTCAAATATATACCAAACATGGACCAGGCTATTAATTGCCCTTCCGATTCTAGGCCTCTCTTTGGCACGATGATTTAAATGGGAGTAGTACAAGATGGCTGCCCCATGATAAAAGTATATTGGGGATGGTTGTGGATATATATGGGTGGGCGGTAATTTACTTTTTTCCTTTCTTTTTTAAAACACCTCCGGAGTTAAAAACACTGTTTGTCGGTTGCACAGTTAAAGTCTCTGAGACTGCAGCCTGAACAGTAGGTCTAATAAGGAGACCGATATCGCATTGCCTCAAAGTGTCACCTTTAAAATTCCAATAAGTAGCAACGTTGATACGGTGATCGCCGAAGCGTATGTCACAAACAAGACGTAAATCAAACTGGGAATTAACCATTGTCTGAAATAAAGAAAAAGAAAAAAAGTTGGTGATAATGAATGTTGGAAACACCTGCCTAAAGTGCCCTATCGTTCATAGCGGCAAGCAAATTAGTCAGAACACTTGAAGCTGAAGTAATTCAAGGTTCGCATCAGAGTTGTTGTACCAGTGTGGTTAACCACCCCTTCCCACCATCCCTGGGGGGGGGGGGGGGTTGATGTTTTGTCAAACCATGGAGGCCTCCTCCATGGTCACAATAGGAACACGCGGACATGGATTCTGCCTTCTGATTGGTTTATAGCCGTCACATGATGTTTATTATTTTTACTTTCTCATAGACTCGATCCTACAACTAATGTTCATGTATAGCGTCTATGATTACGAACTTGCGCAAATCAATAAATTGCGTGTCATTCAGTAATTAGAGGACACAAATTATTGTAGTCATTGTAAAATCAGCGGTTTAGCTTGACTGGATTCGAACCCACAAAGTGTTTGATAGTCCTTTACTAACCATTTCAATACGGTTTGCAGCCCAGTATTATAAGGATTGACCATTGACTAAACAACTTGGCAGAGGTAAGTTTGCAACTAAAGGTCTGTTAATGCTTTATCAACCTGTTTTCACTCCACTTTAGTTTCTGATTGAAGTTAAGACACTTGACGTGAAAGAACTGTAATCTTTGACTAGTTAGTTGAATAGTGCAAATTTGACTTGAAGCTAGAATAGTGAGTCATTATATCATATTTTGGCATAACAAAATATTGAGTGCACCATTAATGTTTAGACGCATGACGGTTCCCTAGCTCACTTGCCCACAACTTTCCAATATCAAAAGACTGACCTCGTTAGCTTTAAGTTGTTTCATTTTATTTATTTATTTATTTTTCCCCTTCTTGAGATGTCGCGTTGTGGACATTTTCCCCAAGCATAAGAAGTAATTAGTCCAAATATTATTGTTAATAGAGTGCATGTAACGATTAAATAAAGGGAAGTTCAACACTTGAGGGCGTTTGTCAAGCAAAATCCTTTGCTGGCCATGTCTGACCGTGCGCTGTGTATGACTGATGGCCGGCGCGAAAGTCTGAATGTGGAAAACACTTTGGCAGTCAGTTCAGTAATTAATGTTATATCTCTAGCTATTTTCAAGATTTCTGAAGTGATTGATGTAACTGAAGTGTAAGTCTGCATGTAAGAAGATAAAGGTATGGTGTTGGAACTTAAGAAATCTACGCAAGACCAAAGACGTAAATGACGTATGCTCGCCTAGTAAAAAAATGAGTAGTACAGTCATTTGACCAGTTCCGGATCATTGACCAGTTCGGGATCACTTCAACTTTGCAACAACCCCATAATTAAGTTACTTCTCACATTACCAATTTCTGTTGATACATGTGAAGAATAACATGCAATAAACCAACAAACCCATAAGGTTCCAAACTTCATCAACAAATAAATTATGGCCATTTTTTTGAAGTTTGTCTGCGATTTTGATCATTATTTTTTTTTTAAATGTTGGTTGAAAAACGTTGTTAAAACTTCTCACCTTTAAAATTTGAACGCCAGGGCGAA